>FIZR01029582.1:0-13173 GCA_900060175.1 Ferrisia virgata
GGAAACTTAAGGTTCAAACCTGATTGAAAAATAATCTAAAGGGATAGTGGGAACCCAAAGGTGACAAATATTTATAAAAGGGGTGCTTCAATGACAAAACATGGAGATAATTAATTATTTATTATTATTATTACTATTATTATTATTAACATAGGGTTAACAACCGATATAATAAAGATTCAATTTGGTCGGGTTCACGATATTATCGCTTTTGTGTGAACGCATTAGATCTTCCAACACGAACACGCACACACATACATTTGAGAAAAGGGCTGTTTTAGAGGTTTCCCGGAAATTATTCGAATTTTTCTCGCCGTAAAAACCATCCTTGGACTTTAAGGAACATTTAAAAAAACGAATTGTTATGATTGGTCCATGCGTTGTTGAGTTATGCGCTTACCAACACACTTTGCGATTCATTTTTATATTATAGAAAGAAAGATAATTATCCTTTAATAAAAATGGGTGAAAAATGAAGATAATTTATCAAAAATCATAAAAACCTGTTGAAAATTAGGATTGGCCAAAGTCCTAGAGTACCCAAAGCCCTCAAAACGTGGGGGGTGAAAGCCATCTAAAACCTCTGAAATCCTCAAAACCCTAAAAATCCATAAAACCAAAAAAGTATTTATCATTAAATACTAGGAGAATATTGTGAATTTTACTTCTTGAAATTTCAGTAATATTTCGAACACTTTCGATGTTTACCTCTTGGCTTGCTAAGAGGTGTAAGTGCATTTGATAACATCGAACATTTCAAATCACACCTTTTCGATTGCAGTTAAAATTTATTTTCGAAGCATAAAATTCAAAAATTGTACGAAGTATTATGACTAATTCGAAATCAACAAATGAATAAAAAATTTTAATATTTTTGAATTTACACAAAATCGTATTGTTTTTTTTTTAGGAACTAGCTAACTTTAAGATTATGTGTGTACTTGCTTACGTTGAATTTTCAACAACAACAACAACAACAGCAGCCGGATATTTTAATAAGCAGAATACCAATTACATGTCTCCTTCAAAACAATATTTTCACCTCAATCTCGAGAAATAAGGTAGAACCTGCGAGTAAATGAGCTGCAAAAAAAAAAAAAAAAAAAAAAAAACTAATCAACGTACCTCACACGAAAGAATCAATAATAATACGAGGGTGGTAGGTAAACCTGTCGTTATTAAACAACTGCTGAACTATAGGTACATGTAAGGTAGCTAAACTATATCTTTTTGCTTATATTAATCGCTATTGAAAAATGATCTAGGTTAAGGTATATTATACGTACAAGGTGGAAAGCAGAGGGAGGGTACTACGTAGAACAGGTAGAGAGATTGAAGTTAATTTATTTCAGAATGCCAAGATGAATTTCTTAAGCGTAACCGCTGAACAGGATATGAAAGACACGCACACACGCGAAATCAACCGTACGTAATCAGTTTGGCTTTTAATTAACAACTCGTCGCGGCAATAATCTGATTTTAGAATCTATTATCCCCCGTTTGAACCCTCCCACCTATATCGGGTTCGCTCTACACCGTTGTACCGGCTCGTACATATTAATTGATTATATAGGTATTTGGTCCTATCAACGGTCTGATACGTCGTCGGCGTTGACATTACAATCGTACACGTAGCTAAATGGGTATTGGGTATTGGGTATTGGGTACTGGGTATCTGATCTAATACGTATTTCTATTAATAATTTTTGCGGTTATACACATACGAATGTAAATATCTTTTTTCAACGTTTTATTTTGACGAACGTAGAACATTAAAACGGAAATCTGCATCGTGTGTAGACAGAAACGAAACGTTAGCGCGCTTCGGACGAATATAATTTAATTAAAAAAATTAAGGTAAAATGTTCTCGTTCATGTCTGATACGTATATACATATGTGTGTAGCGTGTTGGTTTTTTCTTTTTGTAATTTTTTTTTTTGCCCCGTAATGCTTCACATGTGCGTACGTATATCGTATTTTTCTCTAATGCACCGACGACGTATGTACTCAAGACTTACATAGACACGTCGAAATAAAAAGGAAACAATCGAGTAGTTAACTGGTTAATTATGAATTTTTATGCGATTCGTGTCTCGAAAAAACAAAAACACAACACAACAATCGTGCTAAATTTTTCCAAGTAGTCTACAAATGAGTCATACGGTTTCCTGTGAATTCGATTTTAACACGCGAGATAACGAAATGCTGCTAAATATAAGATCGACGAATGATAGAAGACAGATACGGGGATAAGTCTTGTCAGTTGTAAATTTCTTCGTGGAAAAGTAGTCCGAAGAGCTGGCCTGGGTGTCATTGTCTTTTCGAGATGGAGAAAGTTTGATATTCGAAATACGCAGAAGGCATCCCGATAAGTTTAAAGTGATGTTATCGCTCTGCGGAGTAAGACCTTTTTTCAGGTGAACAGTCAAAGGCGGTGAAAATTGGATTTTTTGCAAATATCTCCTTTCCTACGGGTTGTACATGAAAAATAGCTCAGAATGAAATTGATGGCCATGAAATTTCCTACAAAAAAGGTTCCTATCAATTTCCTGGTAGAGCGACAGATAATGAGTTATGATGAAGAACATGTGTATGAAGTATTCTTATTAAAAAAAATAACTCACAAGGGAACCTTCGCAACTGTCCGGCTCCGATTTGAACATAACTTAGCTAGTTTGAAAGAGCATGTTGAAAAACTCCCGGAACCAAATTTTCAGATGCTGAAGTTCATTTTTGAATTTTCGGCGAATTTTTGAAAACTTGTACCAACTATAAAGCCAAAAAAATCCATCGAAAATAAAATATTTCACAAAATATAATCTTTTGAAAGTTATAATGGAGTAAATCGGGTTACGACATAATATTGACCACGCGAATCGATCTATCATATTTTCCAGACGTTTTTGGAGGTCCAAAAAAATATTTTTTTCTCCAAGATATTAAAAAATTGAAAAATTTAATTGGTGGAGGCATTTAGATAGAAATAATTACGCAGTTACATAAGGTAGACTTTGAAATTCAATGTATTAAATTTTCCACACATTCTGGAGCCTCCAGCGAAACGTTTCACCGAAATTTTCAAAATTCTCCAAAAACAGCCGGATGTGAAGTTCAGCAACTGAAAATTTTTCACCACCCAACGAATTGAAGTACTTTTTATAGGATTTTCAGCCGAACAGTTGGAAAAAGTTTGGAGGGGGAAGGAGAGAGTTGTTAATTTAAAAATAAAAAACAAATTAAAAAATTAAATATCCGAAAATATGTCAATATTTTTCTACAAAAATCAGAAAACACGTTAATATAGGTTTTCAAAATCGATCTAAACTATTTTCCAAACGTTACGGAGCCTCCAACAAAAGTTTTAATTTCTCCAGGGTTTTTAAAATTGTTCAGAACGGCCGGATATGAACTTTAACGATTGAAAATTTTATCCCCGCCTATTGGGGCCTCGATCTAACAAATTAAAGTAGTTTTTCCGGAATTCCCAACCGAACAGTTGAAAAAAAAATTTTTATAGTGACCTTAAAATAGTACCCAAATGATAAAAAAATTAATTTTTCAACTGTCCGGTTGGAAATTTCAGAAAAAATACTTTAAGTTGTTAAATCGAGGCCTCAATGGGCAGGGATAAAATTTTCAACTGCTGAAGTTCATATCCCGCTGTTCTGAAGCATTTTAAAAATCTTGAATAAATTAAAACTTTTGCTGAAGGCTCCGGAACGTTTGAAAAATTGGTTAGATTGATTCGGAAAGCCTAAATTATCATGCAGAATAATTTTTGTTGAAAAACGTTGACGCGTTTTCGAATTTTGATTTTTCTTTTTCAATTAAAATCCAACCCAAATAAAAACTTTTTTCAACTGTTCGGCTGGAATTTCCAGAAAAACTGTTTCAATCCGTTTGAATAGGTCTGGGTCCCAATAGGCGACAATGAAATTCATCAGAGGCTGAAGCTCATATCCGGCTGTTCTGGAGCATTTTAAAAATCCTGGAGAAATTAATTTTTTTCTAGAGGCTCCAGAATGTTTGGAAAATTTAATACAATGAATTTCGAGGTCCACGTTATCTAGCTACCAAGTTTTTTTTCTGAATACATGTCTCAATCGATTCAATTTTTCAATTCTTCAAAATCTTGGAGAAATTTTTTTTTTTTGGAGCCTTCAGAGCGTCTGGAAAATAAAATAGATCGATTCGAGTGGTCTATATTATTCAGCAACTCAATTTTCTCCATTATAACTTCACAAGATCATATTTTGTGAAATATTTCATTTTCGATGTATTTTTTAGCTGTATAGTTGGGACAAGATTTGAAAAATTCGCCAAAAATCCAAAAATAAACTTTAGCAGCTGAAAATTTGGTTCAGGAGAGTTTTCGACATGCTCTTTCAAATTAGCTAAGTTTCGTTCAAAGCGGAGCCGGACAGGTGAGAAGGTTCCCTTGTCAGTTTGCATGGCTTGAACATAAAAATAATAACTGTGTTAAAAATATTAAAGAATATCGAATTTTCTACAACGATGATTTGAGCCCCTTCAAATAATCAAGATACGAAAATTTTACATACAGCAAAAAATGTCGCAAAAGTTACCTACCACAAGGTCAACTATTTAAAACTACGATTTGGACAATTTTTCATTCCCAAAATGTCTGATAGGGAAAGGAGGAGGGGGTGATTTGGGCAAGCTGAAATTTTGAAAATGAAAAATTCATCCTAATCGTGGTTTTAAACAGTGAACCTTGCAGTAGGCAACTTCTGCAACATTTTTAGTTATATACTAAATTTGTCTATTTTGATTATTTGAAAGGGCTCGAAAAATTCAAACGAATACCGCCCCTTCAATACTACAGATAGGCAGAATGTGTAAATGAAAAAATTTGCAAGAAAAATTATTGTCTACGAGGTTTGCTACTTAGATTGATGATCAGATTGAAATTTTGTAATTGTTCGTCGGTTAAATTTTCAGGTATCTGTACGGCGCTATTACCCTTGACCTCGCATCTGCCCGTACTAGACATCTATGCTAATGCCATCTGTGGCGGTGTAAAAACAGTACTCGAGTATTTTTTCAATATTTTAAGCGAGAGGGGTAGGGCGAGTGAATTTTTTTCATCTCTAAAATTAAGTGAAAATTTTGAAAATCTGAGATCAATTGTATTTCGTTTATTTTCATCCAGGAATATTCTTTTGGGGAGTTGTATAACAAAATGAACAAACAGCTGAAGAAATAAGAAAAGAAAAATACAAAGGAATATTTTCGAATAAATACAAAGCTCACTTTCTTCGACGTTAAAACTACTCAGTGGTATAGAAAAAGTAAGTAAGTCATCGCTACATTAAAAAAGCCTCGAATTAGTACTCTTTGTTCTCCTCCGTCGAAAAAAAATCCTCGAAAGGTGAAAACTTCCTCTATTCTTGAAAATCTCCCTGATCGATACGTGTTTTTCGGTAAATATCGTTACCCAATATCGTCGAATACTCCGACAAAATAAATAGGTCATTCATGGAATGAAAACGAAAGTAATTTTTTTTTTCATTTCTATACACCAAAAGTTTGGTATTAAAAAATGTTGAGAATTTCTACTTTCGTTTTGGTAATTCGCTACGTAGAGGTTTTGAAGCCGTGTAAAATTACGTATAAGTCGTAAAAAATCATAAATAAAATCCTTGAAATTTTGAAATACTGTAATTTTATAGAGGAAAAAAAAATCATAAATCAGATAGGTACACACACGTATAAAAATCATTCGTCTTTGAAAATATAGCTCGTAAAATTTACGAAATTTTCTTCACTCGTCGAATTCGAATAGATTAAATCGTGCGGTATAAAAAGGCGTAATTTTCCTTAATTTATTCTTTTTTTTTGTTATTTAGGCCTATTTCAAATTCCCAATTCGGATACCTCAACTCGTGTACTTAATTTTTCCATCGATGCTCGAAAACGCCCGTACTTCTGTGAAAAAAAAAAAATTTCGCCAAAATGGAATTTACGCCGAAGAAGAGAAAAAGTAACTTTTTCGTCAACTTTTCGCGTGGTATTTCTACTCGGCTTTTTTTCTTCTTCCTTCTTCCGTAATAAATAAATGTCAGATATAATATTTCAAAAGACTGAAAATTACAGCGTATAAATCTCCAGTTGGCGTAGCCATGTTGCCAAATTAGTTTTTTCGTTCTTTACCTTGAACTTACACTAAGATAGCAGAGCAGGTATCTGCTATATACGAGTAATATATACGATGCCGACGACGAAGACGACTTGGGTAAGTCTACGTATACGTATAAAATTTTCGACTACGAGAATCGTCCTCCTCTCACCTGTTTTCCTGTTTTTTTCCTTTGCTGTATTTGAAACGATGACACTGATGAAAATTTTTCATTCGTTGAAAAAATAAAAAAGTACGAACACGAACAACAGAAAAAGAGCATGAAACATACTATACGGATAGGAAAATAAAGGAGTGGACAGGGGAGGAGGAGGTGAGGGAGTAGTTTGTGCAACGAAAAAAAAAATTTATGAAAAAAGTAGGCAGGTAGGAAGGTAGGTAGGTACAAATCAGCCACACAGCGTTTTAACGAGTCGTCTAACTATAGTAATTTTAATTGGAAAAACTGATGCGATGAAAAATGTGTTGGAAGCTTTATCTGACTTGACATCTTTGTGCATTTTTAATTAAAAGCTTTCGTTTTAACAAAAGCACGCCTTATTAGGTGTAGAATTTTTTTCGTTGTGTAAGTGTTGTAGTATTTTAATACGTACTCGTACTGTACTTTCTGCATGGTAACCAAATATCCGATGAAATTGTGTCAAGCTACGTGTAAAAAAAGTCAAACGCTCGTAAAACTTACGAATTGACCGTGTTTTTGTTTTTTTTTGTTTTGTTTTTTTTTTAATTTTGCTACGTACATCGCTCGAATCAGCGAATTATTTTTTCTGTTTTTCTTTTTCCTTTGTACTCGAATTTATCTGCTATGTACGTACATGGATTCGCTCTTTTGAAGTGAACGCATCCGTAAAATTAATCAAGTGATGGGAAAAAATTAGCACAATAACCTGATTTTCTATGTTATATTGTCAATGATAACTATGCTATTGTGGTCTATCAACCTAAGGAAGATTGGTGGAGAAGGAGGGAGGGGGTGAGTAGGAAGAGGAGGAGAAATAACAACAAAATCCGTTTTGAAGTCCTAGATCACTATAACCATTCTTGACCTGTACGTCAAATATTTATTTTCACGTTATTTTTTTTTTTTACTTTTTACAAATTTTTTAAATGGTTTCATTTCTTTTTCCCGAAAATAAAAATTATTTGCTCAGCTTGATACCAACCAAAATCGATCAAATTTGACAAGTATGCTTAGATTGTCGATGGATTTGATATTCTGGAGTAGAGTTGACCTCGGGTCAAAATTCAATTTCATCCAATTTTTTGTGGGGGGGGGGGAGGGTCGCGTTAAAGAACTAAAATCTCAAAAATTGTTTTCTTTTGAACTAATCGATACACGATCCGAAGTTGCATAACATATCCAAAAATCAGCCTCCTAGGTCAATTAGGAGGGAAGATATGAGGTTTTCCCCCTTTTTGACTTCAAAAAGCGTTTTTTTTCTGTTATCTTCCCTCCAAATTGAGCTAGAAAGTTTAAATTTGGTATGTATGCTTGATTGGTGCCATAGATGTGCTTTTTGGGGAGTTTCTAGTTTTCAGACCCAGTGCCCCTAACCTCGAAAGGGCAGTATTTTAGTTGCTTTTTTTAGCCTGATTTTCTCTGTGATATGGTAAATGAAAATCAGTATGTTTTGATGTATTAACCTACGGAAGGTGAGGGGGAATATCAGCAAAATACGTTTTGAGGTCCGTGAAGAACATTACGATCATTTTCGACCATTTCAGATACTCATTTTTATTTTTCCCCAAAAATTGAAAACTTATTTGCTCAGCTCTGTACCGATCAAAATCGATCAAATTTGGGAAATCGGCTTCGATTAACGTGCTATTTGATATTCTGGAGTGAGGATGACTTCGGGTGGGAATTTAGTTGAGCCTGAACTTAGGTGAGGCGGTGCTGACAGGCAAAAATCGCAAAAATCGCAAAAATTGCAAAAATGGTTCCTTTTAAAACCAATCGAATTTACTTATGCCATTTCGAGTGTTTTTTTTTCTTTTGGTTTTCAATATCTTTGTCCAACCGTTGACAGCGAAAATTTTTGTTGTTTTTTTAAAACCAAATTTGTCCAAACACAAAATTTATTTTGTTTTATTCTGCAGTAAATGGTTCATTGATCCGGTTCATTTCAAACACTTTGCTAAGACTTCTTAGCCTGGAAAATTGAAACTAAATTTATTAAAATTTCAAACCAACATTTTTTTTTTTTTAAATTATGCAAAAAGTCTGAGTTTCTACAAAAAGTACGCCATTTGTCACGGTCCTGTGCCTTTTTGCTACCAAAGCAACTGATCCCATTCGGACTTTTATTATGTCAGACTATCTGGTAAGAGATCTTCTTCTCCCTCATGAACTAGGTAGTTTGCCGAACAGAATGTCCTTTTCTAGATTCTTCTCGTTCCTTCTGGCCACATGCTCAAATATCTGATGATGAGTTTCTCGCATATAGCGCTCAGCCTTACTGGCTCCTTCAGTTCTTCTACAATTGACTTGTTTGTCCTTTGCGCTGTGCACGGAACCTTGAACATTCTTCTCCAGACCCATCTCTAAAAGGCATCTATTTCTCTTTTATCATCTGCCTTCAATGACCATGTTTCTGCTGCAGACAAAAAGACAGGAACACAAGGATTCAGATTAGCCTTTTCCTTTTCCCAAAGCAATTCAGCGCTGTATTTCTACCAAAGATCCATCATTAGCCTCTATAGTACAGCCCAAGTAAACAAAGGTATGACCTTCTCATATTCTTTCATGACATCAGACTCTGGAAGACATCCAGCCCAATCTATAACCATAGCTTTAGCCTTTGAAGCGTTAATGCAAAGCTCCAGTTCTTCGCTCACTGCTTTCACTAGATTGATTAGTGTCGTTTGTAAATCTGAGATTTGAGATTTTTCTGCCATCAAGTAAAACTCCTCTGTTCCAGTCTTCTAGTGCCCATCACATGATATATTCACCATGTATATTAAAGAGCAGGGGAGACATTATGCATCCTTGTCTCACTCCTCTCTCTGCCCGAAAGGTACTAGATTCTTCAGCACTAGTATTCCCCAGCATGGTGTTGCACTCATACAACGATTTTACCAGCTCCACAATGTGAGCAGGGATACCCATTTCCTTTACGCAGTCGAAGGTTTTAGCATATTCTATGAAGCATAATACAACAGTTGTGTTGAATTCACCGCATTTCTCTATGATTTGACACACATTTTAAATTTGTTCTCTTGTGTCTCTTCCAGGCATGAAACCAGCTTGCTCTGGTGGTATCTGCCTATATAGAAACTCTTTCAGCCATGTTGTTAATGATAGAAAGTGTTACTTTGCTGACAAGAGGAATCAGAGCGATTGTACGATAATTGGAACATTTTCTTGCATCGTCTTTCTTGTATATAGGAATCAGTACAGACCTACACCATTCAGATGGCTACTTCCTATGCCACCATATTCCATCGCATAGGTGCTACACCATCTTGACTGCCTTTTGTTCAATTACCTACCATACTTCTGCTTCTGTACCATCAGATCCTGGAGCCTTTCGTTTCATCGTCGTTTTTATAGCCTCACTAAGTTCATCAAACTTGCTCAATTGCAGGGAGCATATCATTTCCTGACTCAGCATCTTCATCTTGATATAACTGCTCGCAGTATTCTCTCCAACTGTCTATAAATCATTATTAATAAATTCGATGAACGTATCAAAATAGTTATTTTCAAAATCTAACACGCTTACGTGGAAAATTTTATACAAATAGATAAAATCATTCATATCGATTTTAGCATACCACAACGAACGAGTATTGCCAACAAGTATACAGAGCCAAGCCAGTGGTGGTGAGAAAAACGACGATAAACGTCTCGAGTAGATACCTTTAGTTTACCCGTACACGGTCGATGTGTATTATGGAAAGTTTACACAGCCTGAAGTCATCGCATCGAGCATAGGCATCAGGTAAACTTGAAAACTACGCTATGTGCACTAAGGGTAGATGAAATTACATCTCCGCAAATGCCAAAGCTACAAACTACGAACACGCGGTGGTAATTGGTAAGTCATTAAATTATATCAATCAGGCGAGCTTTGTGAAATCTAAAACGTGCTCAACTTTCCCTACCGCGAATACGTTGATTTGTACCGCTGCGTTTGTCGTGTAGTGTTGTGATGAGCGGTACTGGGGTACTTCACCTGCCAGTTCTCGTTCTCCCTTCCCCTCTACACCGGGTCTATCATCTATAATATCTTCAGCCGTTCAGCGCCACCTTGTACCCGAAATTTCACCTTACACTACGTCAAAACTTTACACAGGAATTTAATCGTTCTGCAGGACGAGAATGGTTCGAGTTTTGACACGTTATCAACATCTGTACCTAATTGCTCATCTCCTCGAGTTAGGTAGCGAAGTTACTTTACGTATAGTAAACGAGAGATGAGTTCAAAGAACTATGTTCATATTCGAGATTAAAATTTATTTCGCAACTCGACTGAAAATACACAATTTTTTTCGTAAAAAAATTAATTGCGATGCTTTTTTAGCTTGATTTTTTTTTACGAAATATTAGATTTACGTAGATTGAAAAAAATCATCAGGTTTCTTAATCAGTGGTAGGAGTAGAAAGTGATTTTAAAGTGCATAACTCAGGCCATCAAAGGCCACATTTAGGATCCCGCTAAATCGGTTCGATTCATGCGAAAAGGTCACCAAAATCACCAAGCTAGATATTGCCCCGTAGGGCCCCAAAATGGGTCCACGAAAGTTTGGTGCGACCTTCCTACGATTTTATATCAATAAATACAGTAAATATACAAAATTTCAAAGCTCATTCGTTATAAATTGTTGTTTGGTGTTAATTTAGAAGTTGTCACTCTACTTAAAATTGACTTTTTTGAACAAAATTGCAATTTTTTCTTACGCTGAAAGTGGGCCAAAATATTAGCAGAGGAGTGTTTTTCGACTAATTAAGACACGCTGAGTACGAATCCAGCGTTTATTTTTTGTTCAAATCTCTCGTTCACATTTTGACCCTTTACTCCTACGCGTCCATGCCCACAATTTTGTAATTATGTCGCTTGGCCAAAATTTTAATAACGAAATCTGGTATGAAATTTTACGCTGAACAACTTTACTTCTATTCATTTTTAGCGTATTACCAATATTTTTGAGAAACACACATTTTTGAAAATTTTTCAAGTTGGTGAGAATGACATAAATCTCAAAAGAAAAATTGAAAAAAAATGTCTAAAAATTATAGTTACTAAAACATGTACTTTGGCGAAAAAAACGTTCATGTACCCTCCTAGGGTCGACAGCTGTAGCAATTCAAAGTTTTCTTTTATCAATGTCTCTCCTCCTTTGGATTGAAAATTTTTTTAAATCTGAGATCAAGAGTGTTTCGCTATACTAATCCGAGAATACTCTTTACAATTTTACGTATAATCTCACACCAAAATCCGGAATTTTATCTTCACCCTTTGATCAACCATGGAAATACCCTGTTGGACATTTCCTACTCCGATAAATTATCATTTCTAAAAATTTTCGATCATTTTTTTTCTCAAATATCATCACCAATTTATGCTGAAAGACTCGACTCTTTTCTCGAACCAGTTATTCTCCGTTACTCATAAGTTTCACCCATGTAACTGGAAATGCACTTCAGAGCTCAAGCGGCAAGCTGCCCTCATCTATCTTCGAGACTTCGAGTCCAGCCACGTCATGTTAATACATAATACCTATACTTTTGATGCCGGTATTTCATAACACCTTCAAACCAAACTATATGATTAAAATATTATCCAGACGATACGGATGGGCTTGTAAACGTGTGTCATTTGAAAGGTATATGGACGATGATGCTACGTATATGTACGTCTCGTCTCGTAAGCGAATTAAAAAAAAAAACTAAAGTAAAGAGAAGAGGTTGGATGAATCATTCACGTAGCTTTGCCCGCCCTCTTCGAAATGATGTGTTTGGGAAAACAGATCGAGTACGATATGTGGTATGTGTATTAATACACGATGTACATATGATCAACTTGGCAGGGCGTAAGGTTACAGCTAGGATATGGTACGCGTACGTACGTAAAACTGTCACGATCGTATTAACATATAGAGACTGCGGATTTAAGAGTGTTACCGTTGATTTCAGACAACAATATAATAATACACGGAGATAAACCCTGGCAGCGAAGGTTGACGTTTTCGCCGCAGCCGTCGAGGAATTATACGATAGATACGAAACGTATAGCATAGGTACACCTGAGGCTGATACAGGAATGTACTGCACCTCGATGTATTGTATACCGCTTTCCCAAGGCAGGCGGCAGGCAGACTGTCAGAAGGAAAGAAAGAGAGAAATACAGGTCTGATGAAGCGTAAGAATATTATATTATACTTGTGCACGATATGTATATGGCATAATCGAAACCAGTATAAAAATTTTCCCAAACCGTCAGTCATAATTGTTTTATCGTGTGGCTGATACATAAATAAATTTATATACGCCTAGTTATAATAATAAACCCGAAGATGCTTTAATTTTGTGGAAATTTATCACGTTACGTATGGTAGACGTTGTGTTGTGCTGATGGGTACCTTACCTACGCTACGCCTAAATAAATACCGAGCATAAGGAGTTATAACATTTCGCCGAACGTCGAGTCTTTCACATATACTGGGTATGTTGATTGTTGATGTTGATGTTGTGTGATATATGTATATTGTGTACATAATCTACCACCAAAAATGTACGTATTAAGCTTTCTAAATGTCTTATAATGTCCCTTGAGGAAGAACGAATACACGGATTGAGTTTTACAAGGACCTAGTACCCATACCCAGATCCACCTATTGCTACCTACCTACCTACGTCAAATACACCTAGACGAGCTTTTATTAAAAACGTTTGTATAATGTCGAATTTTCATTATAGTGCTCGTGTTGCTCATATTCGCGTAAAAGAGAAATAGAGAGAGAGAGAGAGAGAGAGAGAGAGAGAGAGAGAGAGAGAGAGAGAGAGAGA
>FIZR01029583.1:0-34633 GCA_900060175.1 Ferrisia virgata
GGGGGGGGGGGGGGAGTAAGCGGATTTTTTTCTCATTTAGCCACGTGAGTAGAAAATCACCTATAATAAGCGTAGGTATATCAAGTAAAAATTGTGACCGCGTGCAACTTCACGCGCCGTTATCTCACAAGCAAGACTGTTTCACGCGCATCGCAATATATCAAAAAGATTTTAAATTTTATGGGGAATATTTTCGGTTCCATAAATTTTTATCGTAAGTCTCACGGTTTTCGAGTTATATAAACGTAAACGTGAATTTTCGGCTCAGCTGTCAATCGAAATGGTCGCCATTTTGTAAATTCAGCCAACTTTGATTTCGAATAACATGGCTTAAAATGTTCCCTAGAATGCCCCCTTTAGGAAAAAACATGTTTCAAAGGATTGGCGGAGGGGGAGGGGGTGCACTCTTACACCCCCCCTCCTATGCTGGACTATATCCGACATACTGAAAAATAGACTCAATAGCGATACTCCACCCTCTGATCCGCCATTGATAGACAGTCCTCAATGACCTGATTTTCGTTCACATTGTGACATTAAAAATCAGGCTAAAAATATTACGCGGTGCTATTTTAAAAATTTCTTTTATTTACCTCACTCTTTCAGAGGGGTTGGAAAATTCCAGTAAAAATTTTTCAAGTAGGACCTTGCCTTTCGCCATGGATTCGTATGGATTTTCAAAATTCTCCCACAAACAATCGTTTGAATAGAATTTATCCGTTGAATAACACGATCACTTTTTCTGGTTAAACGTCGTACATAAAGTCATTTTTAGAGTCATTCGTTCGTGCACGGTGAAAAGTTCAAGAAGAGAATAATTTTTGACGAAACGTTTTAATGAGTTAATCTAATCTTCCATCGAAGGCGTAATTTTTCATTGCTTATACGTCAAAAAGGGAAAGGTATTTTTGCTAAGTAATAAACTTTTCACCTAGAAACTTAATCTGGTTATCCTAATGACTTTTGATGGCTGTACAGTACCTACATAAAATACGAGAAAATTTGAATTTTCAAAGTCCTACAGGGTAATTTATTCGTTATTGCGCGAATCAGCAGTCTGATCAAGCGTCATATAAGTGAACGTAATCACCATATTAGATACCTTATAGCACTCGTGTAGGCAATTTCATTTACACGTAAACGTAAAATACACGCCAGCCCGTCGACGTAATCTTGCACCCTTTCGATTAGCCTAGGTACGTAAGAATTTACGTAATGTTGCCCCCGAAATTTATGCAAATTTCATTTTAAATCCATCCGCAGAATGAAATCTCTCCAATCTTTACTTTGGTAAAAAAAAAAAAAATAATAAAAATAAAAACATTTTCGCGCGACATGATTCGAAACATACACGTACACGTAGGTATATAGTTTTACTTTAGCTCGCGCGCGCACACACACACACACACACACCGATCATCTCTCCGGAGAGCCAGAAGGCAAAATATAGTAGTACGAAGATAGTGCTGCGAATCAAGGGAGACATTATCAGAGTCGAAGTTGACACAGGGTGAAATTTACTCGCGAAGCGGATACAATAAACTCGACGTTATGCAGCCACCGTACCGTTTCGGGTAAAGAGGTAAAAGAAAAAAAAAGAAGAAGGAAACAAGCGCGCCATCTAAAGAAAAATGTAGCCTTTTAAAAAAAGAAAATGGCCATTAGGGGACTGATTGAAGTATCCACTTGTATAGACGAAAGAACATTGTTTAAGTGGAGTCGAACATCGCATCGCCTCGTTTGGATGTCTTTGAAAAGGCTTGTGTTCTTTTTTTTACCCCTCCTGCTTATCTCATATCCCTCCTTGAACTCTCCAGTTTTACTAGTTTTAGCCAGAGAGTTATATTAGGAAGGGTTTAAATTCATGTAGGTATATGTTTTTTTTTTTTTTTTTTTTTGTAAGTATAATACAAAAAGCACCACTTGTGGTGTCTGGTTGTTGATTTTTTTCCTTTCCCTCATCTACTTTGATCTTGCGCTTACTTTTGACCAACCATGGGTGATGAAAAGTGGCACATTCGTGCGATTTTAATTTTCATTCAGAAACGAAACGAATCTTTATTCTTTATTTAATACGGGTGTCGCAGCCGGGTGGATTTTTTTCTCGTACTTTGAATTTGGCATTTTTTCAGCCGAATAAATTTTCAAATTGTTTGCAACGTTCCATATGTGTGATCAAATTACCCGTATGTAAGAAATTTCATTTCGTTGGAATAGGCGAGTGAAATCCTCGGGTGAGTTATTTGAGCTGAAAATACGTACGAACGTGTCGCGTCGACCAACATATGTACCGAAAATTGGCTACCTAGCTGAAAATTTCGTCGTTTTACGACGAATTTTTTGCTCGTTCTGAAATCTGGCGTATGGCGAGGGCTAACGCGAGAGACGATATACACAAGCAGAACAAATAATCGTAAAAACTCGTCCGCATCGTAAAATTAATTAAATTTTTCTCCTATAAGAATATGACATTACCGTTGATGGTGGGTTTTTTTCGTCTTCTTCTTCTCAGGTTAGGCGCAAAAATACGACTTGTAACGGTTGAAAATTTAAAATATTTAAGATATAACATTACAGAAGAAATAACCGCATGGTTTTTCCGACGAATATACCACGCCTAGTACAAGCCATACGTACACATAACGGGTAAGAGGGGAGGGGGCGAGGGTGGAAAAAAAATACATAGCACGGTGCCCGGAGAAGGGAGAAAACACGGTTGGTAGTACGTAGTATGGGTCGATTTGAAGCGCGAATTTAAATTGCACAACGTTTTCCTTTTTCCATTTACACGCTGCAACCAGCGCGTATACTTTATTGTCTTGATTATTTTCAAGAGAAATGATGAAGGAGCTACTTCATTTCTGTACGTACATAAATTATGAATACAAAACTTCTCTTACAGTTTGTGCAAATAATTGAAAGTGTTCCTCATCGTCGTAGTTGTCGTCGTCGTCGTCGTCGTTGTCGTCATCGTTGGTATTTAAACGGGTCGAATTACGCGCCTTATGAAATACTTGCGATTCGATTGTCGACAATACATCCTTGTTCGATGTGTATACCTAGCACCCTAAGTCAGCAGTTCGGTACAGGTAAGGTACGACCTTATGCCTACCTAGAGCATACTACTCCCATCACCTATCCTATGTCATATGAGTCCTCGTCATGTGATACGAATTATGCAATTTTTAGCCTGATTTTATACGTCTTATTGTCAGCGAAAAACAAGCTATTGCAGACTATCGCCCTACAGTGAAATGCCAAGAGCACTAACAATGCAACATACACGTTTTGGGATTCTAGCCTTCATTGCAACAGCATAAAGATAATTTTCGAGCATGACAGATATTCATAATTCTCATCTCCCTCCCCTCCCCCCACCACAAGACTATAATCAAATTACCAACCAAAATCCTTCAGAACGGGTTGGTAGGCTCAGATTAGAAGTGTATAACACATACAGAGTGTTTCATAGTAGAAGTAAGGCATTTCAGCCAGTGACTAGGCAACACATACCGATTCTACGTATGTACGTTTGCTTATCGACTAAGCTGCAGGGGCTGAGCTACTCCGATTTAAATAATTTTTTTTTTCAAATTTTGTATACGTTTTAAGAGCGAGTGTGTCTTGAGAACGGAAATAGGCAGAGATTTGAAATTTATTCGATGAAAAAAAGAATTTTATCTAGATTACCACAAGGGTAGTTGGTTTTTGTAATAGTAAAACAGAGAAGTAAGCAGTTGATGAAATAATGAAAAAAACGTGCACCAAAACACTTGATTACCATGATTTTTGTTAAATTCTTTAAAACTTTGTTCCGATGGAATCGCAATTAAAATGATGTTATTGGTAGAAAAAAGTTTGCTCTATTCAATGTCGCAATGTCCATATTTCTACCCCACTCGGATGAAAAATTATGAGCATTTCAATTCTTACAAAATATAAGAAATTAAGTTTTTTCGAAATTTCATTCTTCTTTTTAGCATGATTTTTCATGCCATATTGTTAATGAAAATCGGGCTATTACAGTCTATCGACCAACTGTGGTTGGAGGGGGGGCGATACCAACAAAATCCGTTTTGGGGTTCTAGAAGACCATTAAGATAATATTATTATTATTTTTTCAGCCAAAATTAAAAATCATTTACTCTGCTTGATACTGACCAAAATCCCTTCAATTCGGTCAATCGAATCACTCAGTTTAGCAGCGGATTATATATATAGGAGTGGGGATGACCTTGGGTCAAAATTTAGTTTTTCCTCATTTTGGGTGAGATGTTATGAAAATCAAGTTGAAAAAGTGATGTTTTTTTTAATAATTCCATTGCTCATAATTTTTCATTCAAGCGAGATATAGAGAAGAAGTTTGCGGAATTGAAAAGAGTTAACTTTTTTCTTCTAATTAGTTCAATGTAACTGATGTGCCATAGGAACAAATTTTTGAATAATTCGACAAAAATCATGAAAATCGATGGTTCTAAGGCACGTTTTTCTCATTATTTCATCAACTGCTTGCTTCTCTGTTCTGCTATTACAGAAACTAACAACCCTGTGGTAATCTAGATAGAATTCTCCTAACTTCTACCCTGAAATACCCTGTGTATGAATAAGGGCGACTCTGGATCAAAACTCCATTCCATACAAATTTGGAGGAGATCGTGCTTAGGAGCAAAAATCTCATTGAAAAATATGTTTACAACTGCAAGTTGTACCGGGTCTACTAGATTAACCTCGCCATCCTTATATTAGTGATAGTCAACTCATGAAACTTACATGTAGAATGATTAGTATACCCGAAAAATCAAAGGAGCTAAACGTAAGATGTGCTATTTTCAAAATTTCATTTTTAGTTAAATGATTCGTAGAAAAAAAATTATTAATGATAAAAATTTGCTGTTTGCTCAAAAAAAATAGAGTATACTCTCGAGTATGTATGGAATAAAAATGAAGAGTGAGGATGTAGTAATTTGTAAAATATGGCAAAATAAATTTTTAAAAATATGACAAGAAATTTTTAGCTGTTTTAATTTTTTGTGAACAAGTTTTTAAAAATCTATTACGAGCAGCTTATTAAAAACTTTTTAAATGAGAGGGAGAACATCTTCAACTCAGTAGTAGCTTAATTCTTTGATCCAACCAATTCAAAACCCCTGCCCCCGACAACTTATCACGATAAAAAATGTAAAAATCAAGTGACATACCGATTTTTACTCATTTCAAGATGTTGAATTTTAATATCAGCTTAATTTTTTAACCCAACAACTCAAAAGCACCCCTTCTCACCGCCTACTAAACATAGCCAAAATTAAAAAAAAAAAAAAGATAAAAATCGAGTGATATATCAATTCTTACTAATTTTACAATCCTGATTTAGAATATCGATATAATTTTTTGATTCAAATACTCTAGAGCACTTCTCCCTCTCCCTCCCCCTACTAAACACAATCAAAATTCAAAAAAATTGTAAAAATATAGTGATATATCGATTCTTACCCACTGAAAGCCGCTGAATTTCAATATATGTTTATTTTTCTGGCAATCCCTCACCCTTCTCCCACCACAAAAATTGTGAAACATATGAGAAAAACTTGAAACAACTTGCAGCATGTCAATTCCCATTAAGTCGAAAGCGCAAAATTCCATTATCAATAAACTTTCTTGACCACCCTTCCTCCTTACTCATGCTCTACACAGAGTCAAGCAACTGTAAAACTGACTAAAATAAGTACACATGCAGGTACAAACGAGAATTACATCGTAAAAGGAGAATACATAAAAAAACTGTACAGATTCGATAATAAGTAAGCGAAATGTTCTGCAAAATTTCTCGACCAAGCTCAGCTATTTTTTATTCAAGAGGGCACATATTATTCGACGTAATACGAGTAAAAAAAAAAACGTCACATTTGCCCATCTCAACTCCATTAAATGACCTAAATGTCGCACCAGAAGGTAAAAAAGAAGTTCGCCTTAAATCACGAGCGAGAAATATACGAGTATCAATCATTGCCACTGCTTCGAATTCGCAGCACACTTCGGAGCAGGTCTTCTTCAACTGCTTATTTTAATCCATTGTCATATCGAATGCATCCAATAATCGAACAAAAATAGAAAACGAATGTCGAATTTTAAATACTCTGTTTCTTTTTTTTTACATACAAATCAAAAAACTTCCTACTATATTCGAACTCGACGTCGGTAGACGTTCGTGGACGTGCCACACTTTGAATGAAAATTTTTTAATCATGTACCATCGCTGGAATCTATTGAATGAACCTAACAACTTTTGGAATACGTACATGCAAGTTTGGATATATTTTTTTTTTATATGCAATTTCGTATACTTTGAAAAGAATACATACGAGTAAAAAAGTATGTTTCTAGTTTTTATGAGGTTATTTCATGATTGACATTCGTATCCATCGGGATTAGAAACATTCGTTTGCAAGTTTTCACTCGCATGGTAAAGTTTTCATACAAACGTGAACCGATATGCGGTATTTTGTCCATTTATAATTCGAAATTCAAATTTTATAACAACTTTTAATACCAGCGGAGGCGTGCGAAGTTGACAAAATAGAATATATTTGTTAGATACGAGATGTCATTTTTTCTCAATTTTTTACCACCTACTTCTCAAATATGAAGACATTCGTTCGTTTTAAATTACGAAAAGTTACAATATAATAGAAATAAGTTCGATACATCTTTGACGAAGAACTAAGCACATATGTATCTTTGTATAAGTTCCTAGTGAACATAATTAAACCACGTGTCTTCCGAGTGATGTGAGAATAAATCGAAATCCTGGAGTGATTTTTTCTTCTGTTGTTACTTACACCTGAGGAACATGGTGTTACTTTTTCAGGTAGATTTCGTAAAATATTGAAGTAACGTGAATCGCTTCATTTATGAAATGAAAAAATTTTCTTACTAGTTGGGTACTTTTAAATTATTTGCAGGAAAATTTTCCGCAATAAAATATGGATTAAGCTCAAAGTTTACAAATTTCGGAAAATTGTGCTTTAATCGATCAAATAGGTTACCAATGTGAGTAATTCGAGATTTTAAATGCTGACGTTCGTATGTACCATTTTTATAAACTATTCTTCAGCACTGGAAAAGTCCAAAATTTCCCCGAAGGCTACGAAACGTCTCGAAATCGCTTTTAATCGATTTAAGAAGTCGAAAGTATGTTATGTACCAAATTTCAGCTTTTTTCGTTGATTACAACAAATTTTTATGATTTACAGGACGTTGAGATAGTTTTGAAATTTGAAAAATTCGTCCAAATTCAAGAAATGCGCCTCAGGACTTGGAACTTTGGAAACGTAATTCTTTTAATATGTACATTCAATTTACTTGTATATTGACTCGAAATTTTGCTTTGAGTTGGGATACCTCCCTTATTAATTATGAAAAAGTAGTTAAAATCGTGTTTTTTTATGGTTTTGATATTTTCTTGAGTATGTTGCACTCAATTTCTAAACCCCCAAGAAATATATGTGATAGATGACCCCCTAACAAAGATGATAAAAAAATTTCCAGCATTTGTCGGTAGTGTCTAGAGAGTACCTTGAAAAATTTTAATTTTGGTACCCAAGGGCAAATTGCTATGCTAATTGCCTGCTGTAGCCTTTGTAATGTATTTAAAAATTAAGTTCTTGACATCAATCGTGTGTTTTCAGCGGTCTCTTCATTTTTCATATGGTGTCCCTTATTTTGAAAAAGAAGGTATTTAAAATGCATACCCCCTAAATTCTTTTCTTTTACACCCAAACACCTTTAAGCTATATTTCGACCAAATGAAAGCACCTTAATTCGTGTCAACTTGGCCTTCAAGTCATGTATATTTATAAAATTTCTATAATGTGTAAGACTTTCAATTTTTGAATTTTTTCAAAAAATCAAGATGTTTTCTTGTACAGAATAAAAAGTTGAGCATAAAACATATGAATAATTTTTTGTCCAAGATCAAAATTCTAGGAGTTATGAGAGATCAAATATCGACAATAATATCCATCGGTTCTTAGATCAACGTGAGGGAGAGTAAGGAAGAGGACCAGTTCCTCGATTTCAATCATTTTTATTGGGTATACTTACTTTGGTTGGGAAAGGAACTATAAATAATTTTAAACCTCCCACTTGAAAGGGGTGGTACTAGTGGTTCTTAAGTAAGGTAATTTCTGATAAAATAATTATTACAAGTACTACCCCCCCCCTTGAGGTAAGAGGCTCAAATTTTGTATTTTGTGAGGTGGATTTCCACTCGAAGTAAGTATCCTCAATAAAAACGGTTGAAATCGGGGATTTGGTTCCCTTCCTGATCGAACTCCTTGCTTATTTCAGAAGTACGGATATTATTGTCGATCTTTGATCTCTCATAACTCTTACAATTTTGATCTAAGGCAAAAATTATCTGTATGTTTTATGTTCAGTTTTTCATGCTCTATAAGATAATGTCTTGATTTTTTTTCAAAAAATTGAAAATTGAAAGACTTACACTACTTGGAAATTTTGTAAACATACGTGACTTAAAGGTCAAGTTGGCATGCGTTAACATGCTTTGACTTGGTCGAAATCAGCTCAAAGTGATTTTGAGAGTAAAATTTAAAAATTTAGGAGGTATGAGTTTTAAAATTCCTTCTTTTGCAAAATAAGGGACACCTCAATATACAGATACATATTTTAGCTCCCTTCTTCGCATAAAATTTTTCGACGGAATTCAAAAGCTTCATCATTTGAAGCTCAGGCATAAATTGTACTTGCACAATTTGGCCGATATGCCTTATGCCTTGCAATTAAGCGCCACCTCTCTAAACCTGCCATCCGCCTCTCACCCACCCTAAATGGAAACAGTTACGTCATTTAAATTTGGCGGTTGTTATTGCAGCATCTTCGCAACGTCTAATGAATGGCCACTTCAACGTATATACTTAATGAAATAGGACAAAAAGCCCTATTCTACGCCATATTACTTCTATTCTACGTATTCGTCGGAACGCACGTACAATGGTGGTAAATCTGTATCGTTGGGGGTTTTTTCCACTACATTGAGTCGTCATTTAAGACCAACATCTTGACTTAATTGCCAACCATTAAACAAACCCGAAGAAACTGTCCGGCGCACAGTGTTGGCGAACTTTAAACCGTTTAAATAAGTCTATGAGACGGTTATTGGGGTACGAGCACGGGTACGCGGGTAAGTATAGGTACCTATCTACTCGTCGTTGTCGTCTTCGTCGTCGTCTTCGTGAAAATAACCCAACTATAAGACGAAGAAGAAAGCTAAGGGTGTTTTGTTGACGAAGTAAAACGTATTCGAATGAACGAACGACGACCGACGCTTGTTGTACGTTATTCGCCGTAGCAATTAGAGTCACTCTATTACTTTCCAATTACTTACTCGATATGCTACCATGGTCTGGTACTTTGACCAAGCTGATGGGCAAATGCGTATTTCACCTCGAATACTAGGTATGTGTAAGTGTATCTCTATAGTACTCGGCTAAATTAAATGGAACAAATCGCACCAGTCGCGTTTTCGTTTCAAAATTAACAATTCTCGTAGTTTCAAGAACTACGATGTTGATTACAATTCTCTTTATTGTACAGATACCTGCTGTACTTTATATGTAGTACCGGCTGTTCCGCATTAACCTCGCCATCCTTATAACAGTGATAGGTCAACTCACCAGACTTATACGTATAATGGTTAGCATACACTGAAAAATCGAAGGGGCTGAGAAATGCTATTTTCACCCAAACTTGTCGCTCACTTTGAAAATTCATAGAAAAAAAATTAATTAAGATAAAAAATCGCTGTTTGCACCAAAATGTAGTGTATACTCTGGAATATGTGTGGTATAAAAATAAAGACCGGCGATGAAGTTGTTCGTAAAATATGACAAAATAAATACAAAGAAACATGACTAAAAATTTGTAACTTTTTAGCCTGATTTTCTATGTCGTATTGTCAACGAAAACCAGAACCAACGGCGGTTTGGGGAAGGGGGAATACCCAAAAAAATCCGTTTTGGGGCACTAGAAAGCCATTTAGGTAGTTTTAGGGCCGTGTCAGATATTTATTTTTATTTTTGTATTTTATTATTTTTCCCCGAACATTAAAATCATTTAATCTGCTCGATACTGACCAAAATCATTCAAATTTGGTGAACCGGCTCAGTTTTGCGACAGATTAGATATTTACGAGTAGGGATATCTTTTGATCAAAATTCAGCTTTTTGTCCCATTTTGGGGGAGGGGGTACCGAGAGGCCAAAAACACCAAAATTATTTCTTTTTCAGCCAATCGATAGAGAATCCAAAGTTGTATAACATATCTGAAAATCAAACTCCTAGGTCAATTAGTAGGATAGATATGAGGGTTTTCCTCCTTTTGGACTTTGAAAAAAGACTGTTCCTCCCCTATCACCCTACCAAAATGAACTAGTAAGTTGAAATTTGATATGTACATTCAGTAGAGACCCTAGCTGTGTCTATTGGGAGTCCCAACTTTTCAGCTCCATTGCCCTCCTCCCTACTCTGGTAATATGGTTTTTTGGTCAGATTTTCTCATCTTTTGAGTTTTTTGTGTTGGTTCCTCACATAGCTCTCCTCCAAATAGAGCTCAGAAGCTGAAATTTGGTATGTACATTTAGTAGGGACCCTAGATGTGCCTTTTGGGGGTCTCAATTTTTCAGCCTCATTGCACACCCTCACAGATCCAAAAATGCGGTTTATCGGTCGTTTTTTCTCATTTTTTGAGTTTGTTCTCGCCTAACTCGTCTCCCAACTGTAATTTTTTCAGTTTTCTTGCCCTTTGGCGGCTTAAACTTTTCTACCTTATTGCACTCTTGCCAAATCCGGAGAAGTAGTTTTTTGTACTATTTTTTGAATTTATATCACGCCTGTTTCCCCTCCCCCCCCCCCAAAAAATGGGGGTAGATGGCTGAAATTTGATATACAGATTTGGTAGGGATTTCAGAAGAATGTTTTGGGTCCCTACCCCTACCGTACTACTGATTACGAAAAAATTCGATACATGGAAAAATCCACGTGTCTCCAATATTTCACAAAAATCAGACTCAAAAAGCAACCCACACCAATGTTTTTTTTTTCACTATCAAATAACAAGAAGTAAAATGTCAAAAAAAAACACTCTCCTTCCTTTACAAAAAAAAAAAAAAAAAAAAAAAAAAAAAAAAATACGCTACGTTATAAGCGAGCTTCTACATACACACAATCGAATCTCGTGACAGCTCAGGTATTCATCACGTAACCACCTCAGCGAAACGATTACATATGCTCACGAATTCACAAACTGCACACGAAAGCGAAATGAAATAAAAAAAAATCATAATTTTTTTTCAGTACCCATCTTTAATTGCTCATTTACCACGACGTGCTGCGCGTGCAAACGAATCACCTGCAGTTGGTGGCCCGTCGCGTCGCGTCCCTTTGGCGTCGTATCCATGACATCGCCTTATTTAAATCCCCCAGAGTTCCCCCATTTACGTACCATACAAATAAAAAAAAAAATAAAATAAAAAAACAAAAGATGGAAACCCGTAATAACTGAATTTTTTCACATAGTTGTAACGACCCAAACACGCAAAATATCAAAATTACTTTCCTCCTTTACCACAGGTTGCCTTTTTTTTTTTTTTCAACTCGCAGTAACCTATCTACTAAACATCATGTACCTTGTACCTATCTGGCATTAAATGGTACTTGGCATGTAGAGCTTAAAAAGTCAAAAGCTTGGCCAAAGCTTTGGCCAAAATAATCTTATACTTTGATAAAATAAACTTCAAACTTACACGTTAACATGGCCAGTCATGGATTTAAAAATTCTGCCCGGCTATTTCGCTTACCTGAAACATAAAAAGAGAAATAACCAACGTTAATATCATAGGTATACTTGTACTTATTATATAAAATGTCTAAATAGTTTAACTCCAAGGTATCTACATATATTTCTCTTCTAATTCGTGTTGTTGTTAGTTTCGTTTTTTTTTTTTTTTTTTTTTTTTTTTTTATAAAATGTACGTATATCTAAGCAAAGCACCTACAAGTTTTTGACACGTTTGAATCTTCGAGTTGGCTTTTTGCACATCAATCATAAAATAGTATAACTGAGAAAGAGAAAGTAAAATAATAATAATAAAAAATAAAAAAAAAAATAGGATGAAAAAGAAGAGCAGCAGATAGGTACCCAGGTAGGTACACAAACGAAACATTTCAAAAACAAACAATTCGGCGTAATCTGCAAATGATCAAAGAGCTCTTTTTAGACAACTATGTGCTCCGAAGGTAGTAGTATACGCGTCTAAAATGATGAAAATATTTCAAAGGAATGGTTGATTGACAATAAAGCAGCAACCACCTGAAGCTAAATTCAATAATATAATTTTTCGCCTTATATAAAAATCAAAATTTATTCCAACAGTTGCATTTGATTCCATCGAATATAAGTTATAGTATAGTCTCGAATTGCATTCTACTCGATGGGAGTTTCAAAAGCGATCTGATGACTGATCATTAATCTAGAGAGAAAAATAAATAAATTTAGCTCGGGTGCTATTTTTTTGAGCCCCTTCTCCTTTCAGGAACTACACCTTTTCTTCATATGCTGCCTATCTCATTTATAATCATCGCATATATTTTTATTTTTTTCCAACCTAAATTGCAGCCCAGCAAATTCCTTAGTATAAAAATTTTGAAAAAAGGATCCCCCGAGCGTCCCTATTGTTTGGAAAATATGCAAAGAAATGAAATTAATTGATTTAGGAAGAGTGGCATTTTCTTGAACCCCCCTTCCACTCCCTCCTACGGCTCTCTTTAGAATTTCTTTTATGCAAGTAATTTAAATGAAACGTACAGTTCGAAAGATGTTCAAAGTAATCAAATGAGTTGATTTAGGCAGGATGCCATTTTCCAAAATCAGCCTTCTGCCCTCTGGGGCCACATCCCTGCCCCTCTTCCTCAGCGGGATTTTATTCAAATTTCATTTCGCTCATCTAATTTATCCTTTCTTACTTTTTGGACATAATAATGACTTGATCAGTTCTGCAAATTAATGATAAAAATTTCGCTGCTCGCAAAGTATCCAAAACTGTTTCTCCTCTCGAACCTAAAAAATTCATATTTTTTTTGAAACACAACCCAGATGAATGTGATTTTTTTTCATGTTTCCAAATTAGGAATATAGTTGAAACATGCTACAAAATATGCCCCCCTCGCCCCACTTCCATAATTAAACGCTAAGGTATTAACGCTGTCAAAAGTTTCCATATTTTGCTCATCGTGATTTTCATATTTCAAAAATCGCTCGTGTAGATCATAAGTTTGCATTTTGTTGGAGGTGTTCCGGTAAATCGTTATTATTATTAGCCTGATTTTTTATGTCATATTATCAATGGAAACCAGACTATTACTGTCTATCGACCAACGGCGTATAGGAGGGGTTTACGAGAAGTGGGATATTTCTTAAAAAAGAAGGAAAAAATAAAGAATTTGAATAAAATCCTAGAAAGGAGGAGAGGGAAGGGTGTAGGCTCACAGAGCAGAAAGATGGTTTTGGGAAATGATACTCCGCCTAAATTAACTCATTTGGTGTCATTTATATTACCTTCAAAAATGAAATTCTGACACGTGGGGGGGGGGGCTAGGAGCTGGAAGTCTGTTTCGAGAAAATCGTACCATTTCAAAATTAACTCTTTTCGTTACTTTGCACACTTTCCAAATAATAGGTTCCAAAAATTTAAAAAAAAAAAAACGAAAATTTGATATTTTTTGACTTTTTTTTTTGGAAAATTGACACTTTGGGAGGCTTTTTTTCAAAATTTTTATAATAACAAAAAATGTTCAACACTGTTTAGACTACAATTTAGGCTAAAAGAAAATTCAAATACGACGATTAGAACCGAAGTAGAGAGTATATGAAGTAAGGTGGGTGTTTCCTGAGAAGGGTGAGAGGGGCCTAAAAGGAGCAACCATTAAATTTTTTTCTTCTTCCTTTTAGATTAAGACCAATCGAGCGGACATATACGGAGTTTGATGGTGTGCTGTATATGTGGGAGGGAGGGGGTACGCCTTTAGCGTGGAGAAGCAGAAAATTGAAAAAACAAATGTTTATATTTCCGGATGCTAAAGTTGTTTTCTTCAAGGGGGAGAGGTAGTCGAATGCTTCAGGTTTGTTACCGTTAGTAATGGGTAACACGTACTGGGGAAGTGTTCAGCACCAATTTTGTGGATTTTACGAGGGAAAAAAAGAAGATTCATGTGTAGCAGAATCGTTTCTAAATTCTACTAAAGATTCAGTATTTCCATCAGTTTTCAAGATGTTCTACATTTTCTCGAATTGTCGAAACAGATTTCAAAACAATTCTAGTCATTTGTATGAAATTTAGCATGCATAGAAAATTTTTACTGGGGCTCAGGACCCCCTCCCCTCTCTGCTTAAATCCGCCTATGCGAGCAAACCTCGATTTTTGGGCATTTTTTCGACTATACTAATAGGTGAATTTTTAAGCATCGGTATCTCGGGCGTATAGCTCTGTGCAATGGAACGGCATCGGTCGTATCGGATCGGCAATATTCCTCGTCCGCATTAACAATTCAAATTCAACAGTCGTAACCCCTTATTAGATTTACGAGTAGACCGCAAAACGCGAAAGCGTTAACCATAAGTGCTAATATCGGTCACTTAATGCGACGGGTAAACTGTCGCCGAGCACGACGACCATACCATAGCAGACCAGACCAGGCTATGCGAAGTCCACGCCATGATACGATAATGGTTTATATTTGTAGAAAATTAAATTAATCAATGGTAAGATTAATTTGTATAGCGAATAACGTGACAGCTCTAGGACCCTGATCCTCTTTACACATACGTTTGTAGGTAAGTACATATAAGCTAGTCGAAATTCGAAATCCAACCACCACTACCACCATCATCATCGACGTCATAAACGGATCGTATGGGTAGTTCGAAAGGTAGGCGCCTATAACAATGCTGCATACGCAAGCGTCAAAATATTTCCACTTCCAGCCACATTCGATGAACTGCAATAGCCTTATACACTGCTGACACATCGTTTATCACATATCTACCGCAGGGTAAAGGGCAGGCAGGTACCTTACATCGCACGATATTTATTTATACAGCTCTATAATAACTTGCGGTTGACCATATAGACACGACCGACGACCGACGACCGACGACCGACGACCGACGACCGACGACCGAAGACCGACGACGCGACGTCCACCAAAGTTATACTACACCCTGCTCGGTTATTTGGCGAAAGCTGTTAAAAGGTGAAAGTATATAAATGAAATTAATGATCATTCGAGCTCTTTACAACATTAAATCGTTATATTTAACAGCTACCTTGTTGTACTACACTAAGTATATGTAGTTAGGTAACAAGGCTTTCATCACAGCACGATTGAGGAAGCAAAGAGAAGCGAAGCGAAGGGTAGGAAAGGGAAAAGAAAAACCCCTTATACGAGCCGCTCAGACATCCTGGGTTAAATCGTCGCGCTGCTCGTTCTACTACCTACCTACCTTCCTACCTACCTACCTACCATGACCCATCCGACGTAATTACTACCGACTTTGGAAATCGATTAACACCGAGTTCCATTAAGCGAACCTTTTTAATGGTCATTCACGTATACAAGTGTCCATTAAGACACCCCGAGAATAATTTTTTTTTTTTTTTCACCAACTCGACCAGTCCGTTAGAAATTTTTTTCTTTTACCATTTTCGTATCGTTTGTAACGCTTACTCTGGCCTGGTTTTGTTATTCGATGTGAACCGAACCGAACCGAGCAAGGTTACGTCGAGACGTTTAAAAGCAATAAATTTTGCGGCCGTATTGCCTGCCTAAACTTACACCAGAGTTTAAAATACCTACCTACTTGAATTTAGGTTGAATTACGCCCTCCCCCCTACCCCACCACCACTATGTATACCTAACCTAACCTACCTATCTAGCTAGTAGCGCGTTACTTTAAAATAAGATGTTTCTTTCATTGTATATGTAAGCGAATTTTTACATAATTAGTATACATAGGTAAGAATATAAGTAAAAGTCTACTTACAACGAAATTTACTCCTATTATAATGTTTTCGTCGGTATGTTAATTTTAACTTTGGAAATTTCCAGCCCCAAACTAGAGCTAATTGAAGAAACAAAATGGCAAAGTAAAAAAGATGGCTATTCAGTTGGGATTTTTACTTTTTTCGAAAAATTTTAAGCCTAGCTCGACATCGCATCGCTCGTTACACCGAGATGCTCTTTGGGAAAAAATACACTCGGCGGTGGAACGAAAGTGAAATAAAAAAAAAAATCGCCGGAATTAATTTAGCTAAATGCAAAAAGGTAAATGGCGATTCTCTAAAAGCTATATAATCGTGTTTTTGTTGTTATTTCAAGAAAATACTTTCGAAGAAAAATCATCAATTTACAAAAATTCGTTTCGGTAACTCTGCGAGAAAAAATTTGTAAAATATTATAAAACGTACATTAAGCAACTGGTTATTCTGAAAATTTCTTTAAAAAAGAAATAAAATGAAACAAATATGATACAAAGTATCACAACTAACGGAACATGATGACATCTGTAATGTTCTATTCGACATTGATTTGTACAAATATAATTATACCATGGGTTTCGCATTGATCTCGTCGCCGTTATACCGGAGATAGGTCAACTCATAACACATTCAAGTAGAATGGTTTGCCTACGTAAAAAATTGAAGGAGCTGAAATATTTTTATTTTTATCCAAAATCTCCGCAAAGAAGCATGGCAAATTCCATGTCAATGTCACTCAGTTAGAAACGCCAAGGAACGAAAATAGGAGGGGGGAGATATGCGGGTGATGAACTCAGAAAATGGTAGCAGTTGCGCAACACACGGTTTTACGGTGATAGTGATGGGCTGCATTGAGACTGAAAAGTCGAAACTACCAAAACGCACATTTACGGTCTTTATTATATCTACATACTATATTTCAACCTTCTAGCTCTATTTGGAGGAGAGATATGCATGGGAAAAAATCCAAATATAAGAAAAACCGAACATAAAACCACATATTTGGAGCTGTGAGGAAGCGCAATAAGGTTATAACGTCGAGACCCCCAAAATGCACACTTAGGAACCCCACTATAGGTAAATACCAAGTTTCAACTTTTTAACTGGATTTGGTGGGGAGATAGGAGCATGATTTTAGTATATGAGAAAAAAAACGTGCAAAAATACACATTTTAGGGACTGTTGAAGAGATGTGATGAGGCTAAAAAGTTGAAACCACCAAAAAGCTCAAAAAGAGCGCCTACTAAATGTATATAACGAATTTCAACTTCTTAGGTCAATTTTATGGGGAAGGGATAGGGGAGGAGCAGCCTTTTTTCAAGGTCAAACCTTTTTATCTCCTCTCTCAACTCACCTAGGATGTTCATTTTTGGATATGCTATGCAACTTTGGATTTTCTATCAAATAGTTCAGTAGAGAAAAATTTTTGAGTTTTTGGTTCCCCAACGTCACCTCCTCCAAATTTGAGTATAACTGAATTTTGACCCAGAGTCATCCCCACTCATATATATGTAATCCACCACCAAACTGAGTCGATTGATCGAATTAGAGCGATTTTGGCCGGTATCAAGCAGAGTAAATGATTTTAGTTGTGGGGCAGACAAAAACCCATATTTTAGAGGCTGTGAGGGGGTGCAATGAGGTTGAAACGTCAAGACCCCCTAAAAGCGTATTTAAGGCTCTTACTGAATATACGTAATAAATTTCAACTTCCTAGGTCAATTTGTTGGGGAGGGGGAGATGGGAGGGGAACAACCTTTTTCCCAGGTTAACCCCGCACATCTCCCCTCCTGATTGACCTAGGAGATTGATTTTTGGATATGCTACACAACTTTGGATTTTCTATCGATTAGCTCTGAAAGGAACAATTTTTGGGGTTTTTGTCCCCTCAACATCCCTTCACCTAAGGTTCTCCTCACTCATAAATATGTAATCCGTCGCCAAACTGAACCAACTGACCAAATTGGAGTGATTTTGCTCCGTATCGAGCAGAGTAAATGGTTCTAGTTTTCGGGAGGAGAGAGGGAGCAGACAAAAATAAATATCTAACATGGGCAAAAATGGTCATAATGGTCTTCTGGTACCCTAAAACGGATTTTATTGATATGCCTCCCCCTCTCCCATCAGTCACAGTAATAGCCTGGTTTTCATTGACAATACGACATAGAAAATCCGGCCAATTAATTAAACACGTTCAAATCACCCTGGTGAGTTAAATCAGCCATCATTGAAAAGAGTGAAGAGGAGAAATATTTACTGTATGGTTAGAAATATGCCCAAAAAATGTTTCATACTATCCCCACTCTAATTCACTGATACATCTTTATACTGTAACAGCTCTCGAAATTTCCTCGGCACTTTTTGATAACGTTGGGAATTTCCCAAATAATTACGAGGAATTCTTTTGAAATTTTCAATTTAAAATTTCAATACAGCAGCCTACTAGAATTTTTTTTCCATATTTTTTTTGCATAGAAAGTGTTTCAAATACCAGACAAAGCTTGTCTTTAAATTTACACTTTTCAATTCATCTTTTACCCTTTCGTAAATACCTACTTACGTATTTCTTCAGGGTAAAAAAATTGCCATAAATTTTTCAAAGTAAAAAATAGGCATCCAACTGTCAAAGGAATAAAACCTAAAAACCCACATGTCCATTTTTTTACTAAACAGCGTATTTTTGATATTCGTCAAATATCTGAAATATACGAATACATGATGGGTTAAGAATATAGTCTCAAGTGATGAAGAAAGTATATACAACAAAGAGAAGAATACGTCAGGCAGAGTTAAATTTGAATCAAGATAGTCGGATATATTTTCAACAAATAGTGTAGCAATTTTTCTACAAGATTCGGGGTCAAGGAGATTTTGAAAAAAATTCAACAGTGTTGAAGAATTTAATAAGAGACCTGTATTCAGTATCACGACATCCGGTTATTAATTTTCCATTACGAAGATGCTGTTTTTCTTTGTACTAGAAAACATATTTTTACTATAAAAGATATCAAGCAGATTTATAAATATGTTGTTTTTACTCGACACGAGCAAAAAATATGGAAAATTAATCCTAAATATGACACAGGACACAGGAAGCTTTACCTTAGGAATGACTAGATAAACATTTTCTCAATAATAACGAAAGGTGATGTCATATTTATCGAGTAATTTTTAAATGAAAAAAAAAAAAAGAAAAAAAAAGAAAAACCAAGATGATGGAAAAATGTACCATAAAATCAAAGATGGTTATTCGAGTCGTCAAATACCTATACATTTTAAGTTAATGATTACAACTCTGCATTTGCGATTGGATAAAAGATCATTAGCAAAAAAAAAAATAAAAAAATTTAAAGGTATATATTTTTAGTCCGGTATATTAAGGATGAGCGATGACAACAAAAGGTGGTTTTTTCTTCGGATCAGCATTGGCTGGTTTGAAGTAAACCTTAACTCCATCCGGTTTCCTGTTGAAAAGATATCTAAACTTGCTGGATTTAGTCTCCTTGATGGGTACCTTTGGCGGATCGTATACGTTTTTCGGTACTTTGCGAGCGGTTATCATATCTGCCATGTCGTCATCTTCGGACGACGATTCACTTAGGGCTCGTCGAGGTTTAGGCTTATTCTTTTCCATATCTTTGGTACGTTTCATGATACACGACTGTCTCATAGTTTGCGCTCTATTCGGTCGGACTGTAACGTCTAAGTCGGTCGACGGTTTGATATCTCGACGTTGCCAAGGCTCTTCAACGTGTCCGTAGACGTAGACGTTGGCAGCGTCGATTTTGGACATGCCTCGTCGCTTCTTTACTGATTTCTCGGTACCGGTGGTTGTAACGATCGACGTAGTAGTGTATTGCGAATCGCCTACGCCCGGAGCTACGGTTATCATATCGCTACCCGGTGCTAGAGATTCGTCGGTCGGCGGCTCCATTTCGTCGGTTTCCGAACTAGCTGATCCTTCCGAAGGCGCGGATTCGGCCGCAGAAGAAACCGCAGGCGCTGCAGGCGAACCTGTATCGGCTGCGTCTTCGTTGGATACTGTTTCGGCTTGGACTGGTGCGGCAGGGCTTTCCGGAACGGCTGACGTCGGCTCCGAGATCGATGATGGCTCTGCGGGTTGTTCTGCCATTTTTTCTATCAGCTCAAAGAGTATAATGAGGGTTCAACGAAAGAAAACTCAATGTGTGCGAGCAATTTTCACGAATATACCAAGTAATTGGGGAAAATGCCAGTACGCGTGGATTAGCTCATTTTATCATTATTTGTACGCAGTACCGAGATCGTAATTACTGTATTCGTATTTGTTCGAATACCGCAAATGACCATCGACGCACAGCGCAGTCCGACCGATTTTTACCATTGCTAGGAAAATATCGTATTGATATTTTTTTTTTACCTTAGTCGAACGATGAAGCGCGATTGTGCCATTCGAATGGAATTTTTACCAGGCGGCTTGTATCACAGGCAACGTCTGACGTGTGTAAACTTTAATAGATAAAAACAATATATCCAAAAAAAAAAAAATACCACCATAATCAAATTTTCAGATAACTGAGTAAACTTGAAGGAAAAATAAAGTTTAGAGTTTCTAATGATTTTTGAAAGAAGAAAATTTTCATTACTTTTGCTCTATATCCGAAATCCCACCCTTCATAGAATTCGAAAACAAAATTGATGGCTTAATCTGGCCCTTCTTTTTCTCGTAAAGAGCTTTACATGTTAAATTATATGAGAATTTTTTTTTTAATTTTAATTTCATCTTAAATTCAACTGACTATCGTAAAGAAGAAATATCGATGTTTTGTTCCATTCCCTGTAACTTTGCACCCAATTGAAAACCAAAAATAAAAATTTTTATCTAGACCTCAAAATCAATACAGTATGTTTCAAAACGAGTACCTGGTCAAGTTGATTTCTCACTAGTTCAACTTAGCGAAATGATTTTCGAATCATATATATGGCGTCCCAAAAATATAAAACATGTGATTTTATATGTACTCGTTATATTCGGTTTTACGAATATTTCAATTTTTAAACCGATTAAGTAATACGCAACCTGTTATGAAAAATTTCCAAAAAATTAAAGCAACAAAAAAATTTTTGGAATAAAAGCTATAGGATTTTGACTGATTATTTTTCATCCTATAACTTCTTCTCCAGCTAACAACGGAGAACTGTTATACCTTCAGAAAATAAAGGGGTTATTTGAATTTTTCAATACATATCTCCCCTCCCCCGAAATATTATGCAGAAAAAAAGTTTTGGACAAAAAATTACTCGTTTCTGATGCTCTAGTGCATTCAAAATTTACTTCACAGATTAATTCATTGAAATTCCGAAATTTTTGATAATTTGATTTTTCAGTTCTTGAAACCAGTTTTTCTTATAGTCAATAGAAAAACAAGATACGAAAAAAATTTCAAATGTAGGTTGTGGAATATCAAAAATTGATCATTTTTTGTTCAAAAAATTTTTTTCTATCCAGCAATAGAAAGATGATATTACCTTGAGAAAGTCACCACAAGCCCTCACTCCGTGATAGTGAAACCGCTTTCCGGTGTTAGCTACTGAAAAAGTCGTCCAATAAAAAGTCATCAGTGTTTAATACTCTAAAAATTTTATTAAAAAAAATTTTTTGTAGCTTCAATTTTTTTGAAATTTTTGAAAACTGATTGCAAAATTTGGAACCGGTTTCAAAATCAAAAACTTCGGAACAACTACTTTGATACATAAATTTACAAGATACCCCTTTGATTTGATATTTTTGAGAAAATACGTGTTTCATTTTTTTTTGGGACATCCTGTATGTGTCCCAAAAAAAATTGTTTCGTCCTACTTGAAAGCGAACAGCATGAGACATATAACACAGCTTTGATAATTTTCCCGCAATTTCCCATTTTTTCACATTTCGATCACGGTGCTTTGTGAACTGAAATTTCGAATAAAAAAATTATGTGATAAAGGGGTCAAATACACATCCAGAAAGCACAGTTTCAAAATTGTATCAAACCAGTATCCTTATTTGAAAAATATTAATTAAGTTTTAAAAATTGTAGAGGGAGGGGAGGTACATATTCGAAAAACACAGCTTCAAAATTGATTGTACCAAACCAGTATCTTTATTTCAAAAATATGAATAAAGTGTGAGACAGGTAAGGAGAGGGAGGGGATGATGAGGGGGGGTATTGATTTTTCTACGAAACTTTCTTATGGATCTACAGCACAATAAAAAGTTACGCAAATTCATCGTTTACAATTTTCCAAAAATATCACGTTATTTATTTTTTTTTAAGGCCAACCTCAAAAACCAGCGGGGTCGGGGGGTTCAAAAGTTTGGTCAGATATGTATCTCGTTAATGAGCACCAACCACCAAAGTACCTATAACCTCAAAATTCTATCGGGGCAAAATTTACCTATTCTAATCTGGCTATAGTCGTTGACAATTGTTTCCAATTTTTCTTACTTGAATAGAACCCCCCCCCCTCCTTGCCTACACCACTGGTTGAAAGTGGTGCCTCTATCTGATTTTACAATGCGACGAGGGGTTGCAATTCGATAATTTCGAACATTGCGTTCTCTTGGTGATTCTGAACGAATTCGACGAAGACTTTTTTACGGCGAACCGAGTAGGCAATTCTATTAACTTGTATAGTACTGGTCGGGTGGAGTGATCTGCGTAAAAGGCGAAAATTTTTAGCCTGATATTCTGTGCCATATTGTCAATGAAATCCAGGTTATTACACTCTATCTACCTACGTCACATAAAGGGGAGAGTATCAACAAAATCCATTTTGGATCCTGGAAGACCATTAAAACTATTTTTGGCGATGTCAGATATTTATTTTTTTCCGAAAACTAAAATCATTTACTCTGCTCGATACCGACCAAAATCGCTGTAATTCGGTCGATAGACTCTGTTTAGTGGCTGATTACATATACATGAGTGGAGCTCATCTAGGGTCAAAATTCAATTATGGCCAAATTTAGAGGAGGGGTGCTGAGGGGTCAAAACCGTGAAATATGTTCTTCTTTAAGCTAATCGTTAGAGAATTCAAAGTTGTATAACATATCCAAAAATCAGTTTCCTAAGTCATTTAGGAGGGGAGATATGTGAGGTTTCCATCTTTTTGACCTTGGAAAAGAACTATTCCTCCCCTTTTTCCCTCCAAATTGAGCTAAGAAGTTGAAATCTGATATGTAGATTTAGTAAGAGTCTTGAATATTTGCATCCCTTCACAGCACCAAAAATGTATTTTTTGGCAAGTTTTTCTCATTCGTTGAGTTTGTTACTCGTATTACTCCCCACCAAACTGAGCAAAAAAGTTGAAATTTGGTATTTAGATTTAGTAAGGTTCTAGACCTAGCTGTACTTTCTAGTGGTTTTGACTTTTCAGTCTCATTGCACTCCTTCAAGGCTTTAAAAATGTAGTTCTTTGGTCTTTTTTTTTGTTTTTTTTTTTTGTTATTAAGCTTACCTGAATGACTCTTTTTTTTACAATATTTTAGTTTTTCAGTCATACCCGTAAAATGGTTACAGTTTTCAAAAATTCGCCAAAAATAAACTAGAATTTGTTTACATTTAATAAGGTCAATAACACGATGAAAATTTTTATTCGTTTCTCGCCGAATAATTCACCACATTTCAAAGGCTCGAGTTACGAATGAAACCATTGTAGTGAAAAAATATTTCACAAGCGTGTAAATTAAAGGTATAAAGATAGCGAACAAATTAATACAAGGAAAAATATTAGCCAAAGTTTCTTTTCAAAAGCATATAAATATGTTCGATGATCGAGAAAATGTAATAAAAAGAACGAAGAAAAATAGAAAAAATAAAATAAAATAAGGAAAGGTGAAAAACACCGCGTAAAAGTCAGAAGAAAAAAAAACACAAATAAATATAAAGTTTTTCTAATAAAACTTTTTTAATTGTAATATAAATCAGTAGTGTAGGCGCGCAATTATCGCGGTATCTGCTTTGTACTTTTTGTTATATATATTTTTTTTTTTTTTTTTTTCATTTTTGAGTTTATTTGTTGTATAAGTTTTATTATTATTGTTATTATTTTTATAGCTCGATATCACGCCATGTCAGTGTTTGTATTGTTTTAACAATACTTTTTATAAGACTGTATATTGTTTCAAGTTGATAGAAAATACGATAGTAAGTATGGTCAATTTGATATTTCTTTATTTTTATTTTCTTTTCAATTCCACTAAACTCTTTAATAAAAGGTCGTTGTTGCTTTGTGAATTTCGTAAGTTCGTATAATAAGATTCGCAATGACATGTTGCCCTTTTGAATGGTTGTGCCAATGTAGGCGTTTCTCGAGTTAAATTTTTTTGCCCATTTAAAATTTAATCATTTATATTATATGTACATATGTATACAGGGTGGATCATAAAAATTTTTCAAACTTCGCAATATTTTTCGTAATGGTTCAAATCATTAATTGACGATTAAATTTTGAGTAATTTTTCCTTCTTGAAATTTTGAAAAAAAAAAAAAATTACGAAAAAATACCAACTACATAAAAATTATAATAATAACTTATTACTCGAAACAGTAACATTAAAAAAGTCCTTTCTGAGAAAGTAAATTAGTCACCTATTGCTTAAACTATGAAATAAAAGAATGTTTCAGGCCTTCCACATAATATCAATTCAACTCTATTATATTAGAATAATCCGTTGGAAAATACACGATGTTTTTTGCGTTGAACTTATTTTCTTATGCAATCCATCCTGTATAAGTTGATAATTACACGGTGACTGTTTTACTGCGACAATATTTGTTGCAAACGGTTGCTCAAAACAATATTATGAATTATTGATAAAGCGAATGTTCAAGTTCCCACGTTATTTTGTTTGTTTGGAATAATCGACACACTTTGCGACTACTTATATGAGCAAAATACTTGTTGCAAGTAGATATGGATGGCGTAGAAAGGGCTTCCAACAACGCAACGACACAACTCTTTGTCGAGGAAATATTTATAAACGATTTAGATTCATTCGTAGCCGGACGAATTTTTTTTTACCCGTTTTTTATATCTTTATCGGTGACATGGCAGATGTTCGCATTTTTTCCCGCTTCTATTCAACATTTGGAACGTTTCATCTTATTATTCTTCTTTTTTTTTTCTTTTCAAGAGACGTCCTCCTGTTCCTTATACTATTTACGTTGTTTCGTTCTGTTATTTCCTTTTTTGCTTGATAGATGTCTACAAGTGGCTTTTTTTCTCTCTCTCTCCCTCTCTCCTTTCGGGTAAACATGCGGAAAAACTACGTTCTCGAAAAGAACATTCCAATATATGAGCTAATCGTGAAATATGCCTTTGTATAGATACATTGTTATTTGGTACCTAGTACCTAGGTACCTACCCATATCGTACGTATGTCGTATATAGAATTGTGAGAGTAATACTCGCATGCTCGAATCCTATATTCATCTTCGACTTAATTCATATTCTTACTTGAAACCTATCGGATAATATAGTCGTAAAAATTCATAAAACGTAGAGTGTTACTTGATAAAAGAGAGGAGAAAATTATGCACGAATTTATATGCATGGCGAGTTTAATTTGAATACAAGAGAATGACTTCTTCTTTAAATCTCACACAACAGGCACAGACTGATGGACAAAAGTTCAAGGTATAAATTTAAATGCAGGGTGTCCTGCTTTAACAGAGAAAAAAGCATAGCTTACTTTTTCAGCCTGAGTTTCGTGAGATATTATAATCATGTGAATTGAAAAAAAAGCAACGCTTTCCTATTCGGTATTGAGGGCAGGGAGGTTTCAATGGGGCTAAAACGTTGGGCCTAAAAAAGGTACATCTAGGAACCCTGCCAAATCTACTTACCATACTTCGATATCCTAGCTCAATTTTGTAGGGAAGTTCTACCATGAACAAACTCAAAAATTAAGAAAAACCTACCAAAAAACTACAGTTTTGAAGGAACATCTAGCGCCATAAAAATAAAAATACGTATTTGACATTGCCAAAAATAATTTTAATGGTCTTCCAGGACCCAAAACGGATTTCGGTGATACTCTACCCTTTATGTGCGGTAGGTCAATAGACTGAAATAACCTGAATTTCATTGACAATATGACACAGAATACCAGGCTAAAAATTTTCGCCTATCACGTAGATCACATCCACCCGACCTGTACTACAAGTTAATAGAATTGCCTACTTGATTCGCCGTAAAAAAGTATTTTCATCAAACTAAGTAGTTCGTTTTAATGTTCGGGAAAAAATAAATGAAGAAATAAACATGTGACATGACCAAAAATGGTCACAATGGTCTTTAGGACGCTAAAACAGATTTCGTTGATATTCCCCCTTCATCTTTCGTAGGTCGATAGACTGAAACAGCCTGGTAGGGTTAATAAGAAAGACCGACCAAAAAAAAAACAGATATTTGTGGCTGTAGGGAGGAGGTGCAATAAGGTTGAAAAATCAAGACCCTTGAAAGGACTATCTAAAGCCCTGGCTAAATGTACATACCAAATTTAAACTCCTTTTTTCAAGGTCAAAAAGGGGGAAAACCTTCATATCACTCCTCCTAATAGACCTAGAAGGTTAATTATTGAGTACGTTCTACAATTTTGAATTGTCTATCGATTGACTTGAAAATGAACAATTTTTGCGGTTTTAATTTCATAGAATAAAAAAAAAATTATAAAATAACAAAAATTTTATTTTATTGAATTGTAAATTTGAATGATAAAACCTACGTATAAAAAAACATATGAAATATAAAAATTTTTATTTTATGAAATTAAATTAAAATAGGGAAGGAAAAAAGATTTCCATGGAAATGCATTTTGTTGCAAAGAAAATGTTCAAAGTTTTTGAAAATTAATATCTCAGTCCCCAAAGGACCATTTGGTCCCAAAATCTAATCACTTCTGAGGACTGATGATCTTAACGTGTGATGAAAATTTCAAGAAAATCGGATCATTTTTACCCCAGTTATCGCATTATAAAACAAATAAAGAAACAAAGAAAACAAAACAACAAAAAAAACTCCAAAGATGGCAATAGCGGACACAACAACCAAAAATTTGTAACTTTTCAGCTATCAAATTGCGACCATTTAAGGTTTCAAAACAACGCATTTTTGGAAAAATATCAACGCGTTGTGAAGCACAAACATCTGAAAGAGTCGTCACGCTTTTAAGGAGCTCAAAAATAATCGTATCTCATCAGAATAGAAAAATGTTTTGCTGTTCCGTTTCTTTAGTAATTTTTTTCAAAACTTCAAATGATTATACCTTCATATCTAGGAAAGACAGGTGGGTGGAACTGGCGCCATTGAAAAGACTGGATTTATTTCACTCAGTGACACTAATAACAAGGATAGATCATGAGAATAAATTTTCCTTATTTTCAACAAAAACTGTGAAAATTGCACATTTTAAAATACGTTTTTCCGATTATTTTGATCAATACGCGTCCAACCATCAACTTATCAAGACAACCGATCATATCATCGAATTCTACACAAAATTATCTCTTTTCTGGTTTAAACGCCAATACTCAATCTATAACGGTTATTCAGAAAAATAGAGTTGAATATGTTGAAAAAATTACAAGAAAAAAAATGTTTCATACCAGTATATCTCAGCCTCTTCAATTCAGAGGTCAGTCAAACATACATACATAGACTTGGCACGTGTTGTATGATTACAAGTTGAAGGGGGTCCAATCGAGACGAAACCCCCTGCATACTCTGTTTTAAAGCAAACATCGAATTTTTACCGTTATTAATTTTTAAAGTGAGCGACAGATTTGGGTGAAAATTAAATTTTGAAAATAATATATATCATCCCCTTTCGATTTTTTGGTTATGCTAACCATCATACATGTAAGTTTCACAGGTTGATCTATCACTGGTATAAGGATAGCGATACTAATGTAGAACACCCGGTACATCTTACTAATAAACTTATATCAAATAGATCTAACAATCGATTCCATCTACAGGGCTTGATAAGCACGTATCAACATGATTAGAAAAATGATCACAATACATTCCAAATAAGCACCGTAGACCAACACTCCCATCGATTCATATTATATGTACTACTTGACCCATCTATCCGGTCACATAAACTAGAATAAAACTCGATTGAAATAGTTTCAAAATTCAGCTCCTTATCGTAAATTAAATCTATACTAGTTTGATCGAGGTACATTAATTAAATTACCTATATTTACAGAAGAAAAAAAAATCAACTCGATCACCTATCACAAAGGTAGGTCTTGTGACCGACTATACCCATAGATATAATATATTAATGTAAGGTAGTAGGTATAATTAACCACGCCTCGAGGCATGCGCTTTACACGTAATAGCATAATAACACGTGTTTGGGTATATGAACTTGAAAATTTTTCGTGATTTTTCACTACTATACCGTATCATCGGCGTGGCAAAATATATAGGTAATATGAAACCCAGCAACGATGTACGCGGCCAAGGTAGAAAAGAAACAACATCGACAAGAAAAAAATAAAAAATAAAAAAAGAAGAGAGTAAAAAACACGGGCGCTGTAAGAACACGAGAAAGTAATTAGATATCGGTAGACATTCATGTTCTAATTATGAAAACTCCAAAGTAAATTAACCCCTCTTGTTTTCCCTATTTCCTTACCATGTAATCGGATAAGTTTGTAACAAGCGACGCGTTTAAATGAAAAGCATCTTTTTTCAAGTTTAACGCGAGTTGTTTTTTTTTTTCATCTGATTCTCGCTCTCTCGCTCTCTCGTTTTCGTATTCTTTCTTCGTGTAATGTATATTTTCGTAAAATTTAGGTGTACCTCCTCTAGTTACAAGGAAATTAGCTACAACTACAACAGCATATAACAACTACGACGAAGAAAAATCACCGATGAAAATTAGTAAAAAAAAGGAAGAAAAAAAAAACTGAATCGTTTTCCGGTGGCGTGCCATAGTCGTATATTACGCCGCCATACGCCATGGTAAAAATTCTGCACCAACGTGTACAATTTATTTTGACGTTATAATTTTAATTAAAACGAATAAATTCGTGACATATTGTATGACGTGAGGTAGCCCTATCTGCCTCCTTTTTTTCGATGTTATGTTTTAGCTTGGTAGGTATACTCCGGTATACTACTGTGAGTTTTATTTGACATATCGTATACGTATCTAGCTACCTACCTAGTACCTACCTACCTACCTACCTACCTACCTACCTACCTACCTACCAACCTACCTGCCTACACTGCAAAGTTAACATTGTATAGGTATAGGTATAGGTATCGCATATAGCATACCATTCCAAGTTCTAAAGCCTATAATTAGCTCAAGTTAATTAATACATACGATAAATTATTTTATATCGTGTTTTACCTACCTATTTATTTGTAGGTGTAGGTGGTGGTGCTTTGCCGGTGTTTTTCGTCAAATTGATGTTTTTTTTTTTAAACAAAGAAAAAACGTAGAATATACCTACGAACATATACTCTTACAAATATTGAAAAAAAATTATTCATTCTGACATATACTTGCTGACATGTTGCCCCTAATACCCTGTTTTCTAACCGATCGATCCTACAATCAATTGCAATTTTTTATTTATTGAAAATTACCGTACAAAGTAAATAAGCTTCAATATAAGCTACTAGTACTAGATAGGTAGATTAAGTACGTACAAATGGAAGACCTCAAAATGACTCTGAGAAGAAAAGAAAAAAATTTTAAATTGTTGAATTCAACTTGAAGTACATTAAAATATTCGATATACCTTGGTAAAGGTTTAATGATGATCTATAGACGTATAATTTTGCATTTTTAAACATATATGTGCCTATTTTGATGATTCGATTCGTTTTTAATTTCTTGAAAACCAGCAGCATACGAACGTATGATTGAATTCTGCTAAATTCTTATAACGCAACTGGTTCACATTAAAATTGGTTCACTCACCTCTATCAAACTCACACTGCCTTTTAGCATCTCAAAAATTAACGCAGTATGAATTTACAAGAAAATTCGGCTAGTTTCTTTGAAAGAAACCGGTTCATCTTGTACCATAATTGGCTTACTTGCTCCCGTTGTTCAAGGTAAAATTCATTACAAATCCTACTTCAAAAATCTATGTATATAGGTATGAGCCTAAGGTATAAATTTCTACGATGAAACCGGTTCACCTTTAAACTGGTTTCTGCGTGCCACTTTTCATAAACGTTGATTTAAGTAGCATAAAAAACAGTTAATAAAAATTGCAAAAAAATCTAGCTCCATACGAATTTGCAACGAAGTTGAGTTAAACTCAATGGAAAAACCGGTTCATCTGGAAACCGGTTTATTCGCGAAAATTTTCATTGTCAAATTCGAATCCAACCTTGAGAAAAACTTGTAAATATAAAGTAATTTAATAAAAAAATCGAACTAAACTATTGTAATTAAGCCGGTTCGCCACGACACTGGTTCATTTGTACTATATTTTACAATAAAATTTGTTTTTAGCATCTCGAAAATGACAATATACTAAATTTTTTAAAAACATTCAAAGATTAGGTGTACAAATTCAAGATAAAATTGATCTAAAATTTTATATAAAAAAAAAAAAAAACAGTTCACCTCGAAACTGGTTTATTTGTAAAAATTTTCATATTCTGATTAGTTTTCAACAATCTCAAAAGAAAACTGTAGGTACGTAGAATATTTTCAAATAATCATGCTAAATTAAAATGATAAAACCAGTTCACTTCGAAACTGTTTCATTTGTACCATTGATTTCGGTAAAATTAATTTTTGTTATTTCGACAGGGTTAAAAAAATATAGAACAATGTACAAATTCAAGACAAAGTCTATCTATAAGTTTTATTTTCAAAAAAAAAAAGGTTCACTTCAAAACCGGTTCATTCGTAGAAATTTTCATAGTCAGATTTGTTTCCAGCAATCCTAGAAAAAACTGGAAGTACTGTCGTAGGTATAGTAATTTTCAAGAAAATCATGCCATTCTTATAATAAAACAGGTTTACCTCGAAACCGGTTCGTTTGTACCGTTTGTTGCAGTAAAATGAATTTTCAAGTGCAACGTTAGATAAAGGCAGACGACCATACGAATTCAAAATAAAATTGAACTCAACAGTGTTCTAAAAAACCGGCTCATTTGAAAACTGGTTCATTTTTTGTGAATAAAAAACTGTTACTTTTTCGAAAATCGCCTCATTTTTGGAAGCCATAGAACCATACCCAGGAAACGCAAGTGGGTAAAATTTTTCACAGGGACATATCGAACTGGTTGAATTTTTTTTCCTCACTTCATTCTAACGCACAATTCATCACTCAGACCAATGAGCTAAATAAATTACACACTCGTGGGTTGCAAATACAAAATAGGTAATTTTGAACTACCATGTATACTATCATGAATCCACAAAGCACCTAAAAAAATAAATATAAAAATATTCGGCTTCATTAAATTTGAATGAAAATTCCCTACTCGAAAAAAGCAATAAAAATTCTCTTTGAAATTAGCAGCGAAAAAAATTGAAAAAGTTGTAGGTACTCTTTTCATCGTGTCAAACATCTCTTAAGTAAAAACATCCCCTACTCAGCAATAAAAAAAAAAACAAAAAAAAAACGAAAAAGAAACGAGCAGTACAATTTTAGAGCCCCTCGTGACGCAAAAATTTTTTACTCGACAACACAAGCGACGAGGTGAAAAAAAAGTCGAAAAATTTTTTCCCAGCAAATTCAACGTGACACTGAACAGCTTTTCTTACACAACATCTGTATTCTCCAAAGGATGGCAGCCTTTTTTCCCCAACATTATTATTACGTGAATTTATACCTACTGTGTCTGAGAGTAGGATTTTTTTTTTTTGTTCGCATATTAATTAAAAAATATTTCGAATAAGATGTTGCATGCATGAAGGTACGTGCATGGAATTTACTATCACATCGCTATGAATATTATGGAGCGGTTGATAAAGTATGGAGAATTTTTCTAAACAGGGTTGAGAAAATTTTAATTTCGTTTCGTTCACGTTTTATTGGAATTGAAATTTAATAAAGTTAATGTTTCGCCAACGACTACGATGACGATGACGACGACTCACACGTAGATAACATAACGTTTGTAATTTAATATCAACTTTCATTATTACTTTTCAGTCAAAATGGAATTTTCTCGAAACGAAAAAAAAAAAAACCATACACACACCGCATCGGCAAGAAGAATGATTTTTACACGCACCTTGGTTATACAACACGTGGAATTTCTTCCGCTAGATATATAATTTTTAATATTTAAATACCATTTTGTATATTTCATTTCTGCCTACCTAAACTACCAAGTCATTAAATTAAAATTGAAAAAAACTTCCATCCTTATAAATTTCAAATGTTATTCAACAACAATGGCGATGATTTCAAACCATCGTGTACTGGGTGTTCCGTATTAATCTCGCCCTCCTTATACATACCAGTAATAGGTCAACTTATCAGACTTACACGTGTAATGGTCACATACTCAAAAAATCGAAGGAACTGATATATATTATTTTCAAAATTTCATTTTCACTCAAACCTGTCGCTCATTTTGAAAATTTTATGAAAAAAATTAATTAGGGTACACTCGAGTATGTGTGACAAAAAAAATAAAAGAGCGAAGGTGGGGCAGTTCCTTAAATATAATAAGTTAAATACGAAAAAATACGACTGAAAAAATTCTAATCTTGAAGGTAAATCAGAGAGAAGGAAAACGATTGCACCAAAATACAAAGAATATAAGTGAGCTACTGTGGTAAAAAATTTAAGAGTGGGGATTTGCAAACTGTGACGATATAGATATGAAAAAATATAATAAAAAATTTTCAATTTTTTCAGTTTTTTGCGAATAATTTCTGAAAAACAATTATGAGCTCCTCACTGAAAATCTTTCAAATGAGTAGCAGTGCACCCTAAAACGCCTACTTTTATGAAAAAATTTTTAGTAGCGGCCTATGGCCTGAAAATCTGCAACAATTCAAATTTTTATTTTGTTTAGCCCCCCTCCCCTTCACTAAGTGATGGAAAATTTTAGGAAAATTCAAGTCGATAGACCTATTATCCCTTTAAACATTTGACTTAAAATCATGATTTTCCACTCAAATATGCGCGAATACAGAATTAAAATTTTTTAATGTACCATAAATCTGGAAATTTTCTTCATCTTAGCATTTCATCAAAATCTGACTGAGAAAGCATTAGAAAGCGCTGCTCTTTTTTAGCCTGATTTTCTATGTCATACTTTCAATGAAAACCAAGCTATTACAGTCTATTGACCAATGGTGGAGGGGGGTGTCAACAAAATCCGTTCTGGGGTTCTAGAAGACCATTAAGACAATTTTTGGCCATTTCAGATAATTATTATTTTATTTTTTTTCCCGAACATTAAAATCATTTACTCCGCTCGATACTGAAAAAAATCGCTCCAATTCGGTCAATCAGCTCAGTTTGGCAGCAGATCAGATATATCTGAGTGGGGATGACTCTGGGTAAAAATTCAATTTTACCCCATTTTGGGAAAAGGGGTGCTGAGGAGCCAAAAACGCAAAATTTGTTCCTTCTTAAGCCAATGAATAGAGAACCTAAAGTTGTACAACATAACCAAAAATCAACTTTTCAAGTCAATTAGGAAGGGAGATATAGGGGTTTTGCCCTTTTTTTGGTCCTGAAAAAACTCGTGCCTTCTCTATAGCCCCTTCAAATTGAGCTAGCGACTAGAAATGAGGTATGTACATTTAGTAGGATCCTAGATATGCCTTTTGGGGGTCTCGACTGTTCAGCCCCATTTTACCCACTTGCAGCACCGAAAAGTGGTTTCTTGTTTTTTGAGTTTGTTCCTCGCAAAATTGAGCCAGGAAGTTTAAGTTAGGTATGTCTCGTCTGTAGGGACTTTTGATGAGCATTTCCTGGGTTTCGACTTTTTAGCCCGAGCATCACAAAGCGATGTTCTTTTTTAATAGATACCCAATGATGTTTTGTGAAAATTTTGATAATCTGAGATCAAGAACATTTCGCTTATTCTTATCTGGAAATACCCTTTCATAAATCTCTTTTGAAATGAACTCGAAGTATATGCTCGCTTAGCCGTTTTGTGATTTCAAAAGTTACCAGTTTCCATCCCATTACTGTACAATTCGAGCACTTCGAAAAAACCAAACTAAAAAACCATTGCTAAATTTTTCTCCCCTGCTGAAACGATAAAATTCTCTATATTTATATGAATACTTTCATGCTGCAAGCTGCATACCACAAAAAAAAAAAAATGCGACGATGGTGGGCAACTGTAAACACGTGTAGTGGAGAAAAATTCTAGCATACATTTTACAGCCGAAAGTTTATAATCCGTTGATGTGGAAACGTTTTATACGTACGAATGAGGTGTAAACAACACGCTACGGATGTCTCATAAATCCCGGTATTTTTTTTCTCATATTCGACCTTTTTTTTTTTTTTTTTTGTTACCCGAATCACCCCAAAC
>FIZR01029584.1:0-130477 GCA_900060175.1 Ferrisia virgata
TTATCAAAACAATACCTTACACTACAAAATGAAATTTGTAAATGATGTATCAATACGAAAATAGCAAATATTATCAGCAAATATTATCTTGTGTCGGCTACAGTCGCCCGTCTCGTGTGAATGCTTTCATATAACCTCATGCATATACCACCGGTTAGACATCGCCGACTGTCGGAACAAATCTTGGTGATCGCCGACACATCAACGACAGCTGTCCGATATCCGACTGTCCAGCAACGTGTGAAAACGCTCATAAAAATACATCATTCAAAAGGGTAACCGATGTCGGCCCGACCCAACGGGTAGGTGTGAAAAGGGCCTTAGAAGCAAGTTCTAACTTGTTGCGATTCGATTAAAATTGATTGAAGATTTGAGGCACGATCATGACTCATTTAATTTTTCACCATCATGACATAAGTTACTGTATTTGTATTTTTATACGTAACTGCACCATGTGTATTTCGATCTCATTGTTCTAATCAATCAGTATCAGTATTTAAATATACAAATCAATACAGATTAACATTATTAGAAAAATATGATTTATTTTTTTTCTCGAAATTATAGGCTAAAAACGAACTGGAAAAATTACACAGTAATTCACTTTCAAACATTAAAATATATTAAAGTACATAACTAAAATAACTTATACGTACATATGTAATTATAATAAAAAAAGCATAACGATTACGTTAGTACGATAATCGCATATCACAGTAACATATTTCAGGAATCAAAAAAAATTAAATTTTAAAATAAATTATAAGTATTAAATTGTAAATAATTTTTAAACACTTCACGTTTATATTATAGAATAATTTATAATTTAATCTTCTGTACCTCAGATTTACCCCTGAAAGAAAAGAAGAAAATTCGGATTAGTGCGAATGAATTTTCGTTCATCGATTTTACAAACAGCCAATATCCTACCTATCATTACGAAAAACTTTCAAATAATGATCAACTTTATCAACTCTAGTTAAAACGTTTAAAAAATCTTCATCGTGAGTGATGACAATAAGTTGAAAATTTTTCTGTATCATCCTTCTCGCAACAATGCTAAAAACAAAGTAATCGTAGAATATTTTCTTATTTTTTAGAATTTAATATTTGCCATACTAAAATTTTTACCACTTACTCAGTAAGAGCTATACTTAAACTTTCGATATTATCACGATCGAGATTAGTTGTTGGTTCATCCAAAGCTAGAATACCACAGTTTTTACTAAATGTCTCCGCCAGTGCCATTCTTATGATTAAGCAAGCTAAGACCTTTAATTTAAAATAAAAATGAATATTGTACTGTTCTTATTCATAACTAAACTCCGCGACTTTTAGAAAACCAATACATAAATGTTTACTTTTTGTCCTGCACTGCATCTCCCTGGCATATCTAATTCTGTACCACTTTTAATTTGTACAACTCGATAATTATAGCTTCTCCTTCCTAAATAAAATTATAAGCTATCGTTACAAATTATTAAATTTTAATCGCCTAAAAATACAATTATTTAATACCTCCAGCCGTAGGTTGGGTTTCATCGGTCTTAATTTCTATAGTATCAATATCATTTCCACGGTAAATCTGTCGCCATAAATCGCGTACAATGGAATTGATCATTTTCATTCGTTCTTTGTGGAAGTATATCATGGCCCAGTCCATGGCTCTTTCGTATTGTTTCAAATCATCAATTGCTAATGCCAGAACCTGGATGAAAATTTTTTAATTTTAACACCTTTAGAAATATCCTAGTTTTGAAATCAACTCACTTTTAAAGAAACAACACTTTCTCGATAATTTTGTTCTGCAAGTTTGTGCTTATCTTTATTCAATTCGTATTCAGCTTCTTGAATTGTTTTTCGCAGTTCAAACTGTCTACCTTGAGCAACAGCTTTCTAAAGAATAAAAAACATGTTGATCAAAAAAGAATAAAGAAATGAAGTTACTAGGAAAAAATTTTACTAGTTTATCCAATTTGTCTATTTCTTCTTTTATTTTTATTTTTTGGCGTTTCAATGTTTCCACGGTCAATTCGCCAGCTTGACCTTCCAATTCTTTGATTTCCCTTTCCAATTTGGATATTTCTTCTTCTTTTTGTCTCAATTCTAAATTTAGCCCCAAATCCATTTTTTTTGTCTACAATTTAGAAAATTTTTCAATTATTCCTGGAATTAACGGATGAATAATTGAATCAATTAATTTACCTCTTCACTTTGAAGCAGTTCTTTAATAGATTGAATGTCTTTATCTATACGTTCTCGGTTGCGAGTATTTTCTTCTTTCATAATATTTAGTTCAGCTAATTCTTGACGAATTTTTTCTAATCTGCTTGTACCTCCCTTGGTGTTATACTCTTCAATAGCACGATGAAGACCGGAAATTTCGTAAATTTTTTTATCGAATTCGTCTAGCTGAAAAACAGAAAATTTGTTCCAAAATTAAAACACGAATGCTACCTACGTAGTTACGTACACATGATAAAAATAAAAATTCCCATGCCTTTTTCTTCTTTTCGCTTATTTTAATTTTATGATCAATTTTCATGTTACTCAAATCCTGATCAAGTTTTTTTAATTCCTCTGATGTTGGATTGAGTTCTTTTTCCAAATTACTCAATTCATTCTCGAACAAAATTGTAGTCATTTGCAGATCATCCAATTTGTCAGACAGCTCCTTCCTCTGTTGAACGTTTCCCTCGGTCTGAAAAATATAACCATGATTCGCAAACACTGTATGTTTAGAAATAAATGTACGGCATCACATTTATTTTTTTTAAGAGAGTAAGACTAAGCACAGGAATGTACCTTCATTTGTTCATTTATGATTTCATTTCTTCTTTCTCTCAACTTATTCAATTTTTCATGATATCTGGATAAACTACTTTGAGTATCATCTAATTCTCTTCGACAAATTTTAAGCTGAGCTTTAAGATCGTCTTCTTCATCATGAGCTTGTTGCATAGTTCTATTTATACCTATTATTCCGAAGAAAAACACGTAAAAATTTGCGGGAAAAAATGGTCAAATATCATCATTTACCAGAAGCTGGAATTTTTTTCTCTTGTGCTATTATCTCTTGTTGCAGTTTTTTCAATTCTTGATAAATATGATCCAATGTCATACAGTCTGATAGCAATCCTGTGGCAATTGTGAGATCAGTTGAAGGTTCAATTAATTGATCTTGAAGTGTTTGTATCTCCGATTTTAATTTTTCAATTTTTTCTTTCATTTCGTTGACATCTTTTCTATAAAAAAAAAAAAATAATAAAAAAAAAAATAAAATCCCCTTCATTCATATACATATTTACACTAGACAGAAAAGTTTTCATCACTTCATTTTAGGTAATTCTTCGTTATTAATATGGGATATATTTTCATAGACCGGTTGTAATTTTATAATTTTATTTTGTTCTTCTATAGCCTTCTTTACTTCTTCTTCAGCTTCGGTAAGTTTTCCAGGAAGCTCTTTTAACCGTTTAGTAAGCTGAGAATTAAGAACATGGAAAGCCATTCAGGATTCGTTTTATGTATAAAATTTAGTATCTATTATAAAAACTTACATCTTCAACAACCGTAGAAATTTCTTCGGGGTTACTGAAATCTCGACGACATAGAGGACAAATAGGATTTGCCGACTTCAGCTTATCGACATATCTTTTGAACATAAATTGGGATGCACTGAAATTTCCTTTTACGTCCTAAAAAAATTATGGTATTTTTTAATTTTATTTTCTGATGGAAAGAATACAATATATTTTTTTGAATGAAGTAAATAGGATTTCTTAATAACCTGTGCTGTGCTGACTTTTTCTTCTAGCGCTTTCAAGTGGGTTTCAAACTCCTTTCCTTTACAACATTCTGCAATTAGATCCTCGTCATCAGCTAATTTTATCTGTTTTGACTTGAGTTGATCATCTAGATTACGTTTTTTCTCTATCAAAATTGTGAGTTGTTTTTCTTTTTCCGCAATAAGTTTCTCTTTAGTTTTCAATTCGTCGGACTGAAATAATTCATCAAAAATTAAAATTCGAAACGAATAAAATACATTTGTAAAAATACAAATACTCACAATTTTTTCAAGGTAGGACTGGACTTTCTTCTTGAAATCGTTTTGTGGAACTTCATTCAGTAAATGCTTCAAAGAGTTGGTATTTTTATTTTTTCTGTACTCACAATCCAAATCGATAAATATGTACCATTTTTCTTGAATAAATAAATTGATTTTTAGTAAAAACTCACAATGTGTTAAAATCATCTTCCAATTTTTTTTTTCGAACCAATAACTGATCCAATTCAGCTTTTAGAATACTGAACCTTTGCAACGTTTTTATTTCTTCGCTCAATTCGGATAATCTGGATTCCATTCTGATATTAAAAAATACAAAAGTAGAGAAATGGAAAAATATACATATCAAAAAATAAAATTTTATAAAATAAGAACCTTTTTCCTTTCAAAGTATTTTCATTGATACGCGAGTTACATTCATTCACATTTAATGAATTCATTACTTCATTCAACTCTGTATCAACTTTGGTCAAGTCTTTCTCTAAAATTGCCAGGGTTTTTGCAGATTTATCAATCTATACAACATATTAAAAATAATTACATTAAATAAATAAATAAGGTATATGAAATAAATGATAAAATAAAAATAACTTTTCACTCACGTCTTCAATTCTTTTCTTTATTCTTGAGGTTTCATCTTTATTTTCTTGAATATTTTTCCGTTTTACTTTGATTTCATGGTCCATGCCAACTTTTTTTTCTCGAACTGAATCAATTTTATTCTGAACTTTCTTCTCTTCGTGCTCTCCTTCTTCTTGCATCTTTTCTAACGCTCGATTTTCCTCCCTCATTTTCTGTTCGATGGAGTTCAATAACTGCGTGGCTCTGTCTTGATTCATATCACAGCTCGAAACAACTAGAAATAAAAAAAGTTCGTTTTTTATTTGTCTCAAGTTTACATATTTTTTTTACTCACCGGTAAGTTTTAATTCATCCGCGAGTTTATTCATGCTTAAATTTCTAGATCCAACTCTTTCATCGTTCTGTTCCTTTTCATTTTGATATTGTCCCAATAGCGTTTGTTTAGCGCTAATATTTTTTTGGTGGCGTGATTCATCCTTAATCACCAATTCTTTGTCTTCTTGTAATTTTTGAAGCTTGGCTTTTTCACCCCTAACGCAACAATTCGGCAAAGAGAAATTAACACATTTATCACTTTTAGTTAATCGTAAAACTGGAATACAGGAATACTCAGGTACCGTAAATCTTGTTCAAAATTTTCAATTTTTTTCGACAGTTCTTGCGTAGTACCCAGAAATTCAACTTTAATTTTTTTCTGCAAATCTTTCAGGTTTTCTTTCAAATAATCTCTTTTACCCTTGACCGTCTGAATTTGCGTAAAATGAGACACCAAGTTCATTTCTTTTTTTGATATATCATCAAATTTGCTTTTCAGTGGGGCCAGTTGATTTTCAAAAGAAGCTACTTCATCACAGCTGGCTGATAAACTTGCTTTGGTACTTTCCAGCTTGAGTTTTTTTTCTTGCGTATCTTTCCATATTAATTCGTTGTAATCAACATCCTTTTTTGCCAATGCTTTTTCTAAAATTCAACAATTACATGAGAAAGTTAAATTTACTCTTTCCTCAGCGGGAGAAATCTTGTTCAAATACCTGTATCAAATTTTTTAGCTAACTGCCTCATATGATCCAGACACTTATTGTATTCCGTTATTCCGAAAATCGCGTCGAATCTTTCCTTCATTTTTTTACCTTTTTCTAAAGGCCTGTAAAATTAATTAAGCCAAATCACGATTTTGTTACACGAATAAGAAATAAATTGTTACACATACCAGGCGGAATCTTCTTGGTGGCAAAATATTACATTTGTAAGGACCGCTTTAGAAACACCTAGGGCGTTGCTCATCCAAGAATCAATATCGGTGCAACGGCTACTAAGGCTGTTCTGCACGTTATAATAAAAATGAAGTAGAGATCTTTATTGTCGATTCGCTTTGTTCAATAATTATAAAAAACTTACTCCAAGTTTATTGGTAATAGTTGTATCCAACGTTTTGAATTCGAGTTTCTTCGCTTTTTGAGTAACTGAGGCAGTACGAGCAATTACCGTTTCCTGGCCTCTAACGTCAACGAATTTCAGTTTTACGTGACCTTTAACCTAGAAAAAACATATACTTTGAGACAAATATTTCACCACTATGAGAATGTTAGGATGACTTACATCGATACAACCGCATAACTTTGGATCATGAAGAAAACCACTTCCTCCATCTGTACCACCAGGTAATTCTCCGCAAGTTGCGTACTTTAAAGCTTCAATTATGGTAGTTTTACCACATCCGTTTTGACCCAAGATTAAAGTTAACGGTGTGGCAAATCTTATCGCTGCTTTGTCTCTTTCGTCAGGTCCGAAACTACGAATTCCTTGTAAGAGTAACCGATCGATTGATGACATTTTGAAGCGTTGTTCTACAACCTACAGAGTAAAACTGATGGAAATATTTTGCTGCAATTATGTAGTTTGAACAAGCTGTACTCAAATTTTAATCATAACAGAACGATCAAAAGCTGTACAACGCTATTCGTCAATTCGGCAGAAGTGCGATTTAGGGTTAAAGACGAACGAAGTGAATTTTTTTGATATTAGAATAAACAATCAATATGAAATCAATTGCTCCGTTTTTCTTTAAATAATTTGAAATTTAGGAATATAAAAACTTTTAAAATATCACAAATTCATGAAAAAATCATCGTAAAATTTATCAAGGAACACGTTCCACGCAATTTATCTTCATCAATTTCGGATTTCCGCGGGAAGGGAATGATAACAATTTCGCAATTATCATTTGACGATTCAAGCGGATTTTTTAAGAACAAACATAAAGCTGTCTTCAGTCATTCGAAATAATTAAATTTTGAATCTTAATTTTCAAATCACCTTTTAAATTTTTTTTACTTTTTTTGATTTTTCAGTTTAAAATTATTATTTTAACTTTGCATCAAAGATTACTGAATTAGGAGTACAGTATTGTTCTATGATATGGTACTACTGTTTTGCAGGAATGAAATTAGATCTCTGAAAAAATACGGCATGATGCATCACGAAATGAATTAAGAATATGATACTTTTATATTATACGAAAACGAATATTTTTAAAGAGGGTTTCTAATATTTCCAATGAAATTTAAATTTTCGGCGAATGAGTACGATCTATATTTTTGAAATAGGCTCATAGCGTAATGTAATTTCGCACCAACGTGTAAAAATTTCTGACCGAAAAAAATAATCAAACACTGCACACCTTTGATTATAAACATATACTACACATTACTGTACAAGTATTTAGTATACTTGATTAGCGAACACTACTTTTCAAGCCTGTAAGGAAGTTACTCATTAAATAAAAGATTTCTCATCTGCCATCAATTCAAAATACTAACGAAATATTAAGAATTTTTTAATTAATTTTGAGAATAGTTAGGTATCAATACTTATGTCAAAATACCACGTGAATAAAAAATTCATTTTTTTAAAATAACAATTATTTATCCTGTTAACCTGTGAGTATATACCTCGGAAATCATTTTAAAAAATCGCAATTCAAATTTCCTCATTGGTACATATTTATTTCACTTTCAGTCAAGTAAAACCTTATACTTAAAGCATTCGAAAAGGTCTCCTCAGATATTATTTAATTGCCAGCGTAGTTGGTAACACATTTGTTGAAATGAGTTGCGGTGATTCACTAGATATCGAAGAAGAGGTCGTACTCGACGTGAGAGTAGACTGGAGTGCGTTGGAAACAGTTTCTTTCTTCTTTTTTTCTTCATTTTCGTCCAAAAATATAAATTCTTGATTTGACCACTCATTAATATGAGGATGAAACGGTTTGTAAAAAGCAGGAACTACGAATGGCAATTTTCCAGTGTCGTTGAAAACTTCCCTATCATGGGAAGATATGACTGGAAGCCTCCGAACTCTTTTCCATCTCATATGAAATGCTTTATTCAAAGTAAATTGAATACTTTTTCTTTTTCTGCTAGTCAAATCTTTTATCCTAAAGCGTTCTTTTTCTTCACGAATAACCGCTTTATTCATACACTGCCGTCGTTTTTTTATACATTCCATTCGGACTGCTTGAGCAGCGTTTAATTTTGGTTGAGATTCTCTTACGATTATTTTCTTTATTTTTTTTTGCGGTACATCTAAACCATGAACTAATCGTACATGATTTCTCAAAACTTCTAGATCCTTTTCTGATAGTTTGATTTGTGGCTTCGATGACTTCATTTTTACATCTTTTTACAAAGAATAATTGCATTTTTAAAAAGTACCTGTTGAAATATACAGTATTCGAAGACGTTTCAATTATTATTGCTACGCAACATGAAAAAAGTGTGGGTACGTGAGTGATACAAGATTATGATAAATTTACGGATATAGTAAAAATAGTACATATATGTATTGCAATGCAAGGATTTGGAAGATTGGATTTTCAACTAGGCATAACTAGAAAGATGAAAAAAAAAATTATGCCTGTAGTAACATAGCCTAATTGATGAACAAGACTTGAAATGCAATAACAAAAATAAGTCGATTTCATGTAAGAAGTTCAGTGAGTATGGGAATTTCTAGAAATGAGCTGGAGAGACAAGCCATTATCATTTACCTCAAACTCATTTTTCGGCACTTTATTATTTGAAAAAATAAAATAGATATAATTTCATCCATAAAGTGAACGTAGATAATTCGTTCAAAAACATGTACACATTTCTAAAAAAATATGAAACTGCGCACAAGCTTATTTCAACAAACGATAGGTACTCTAGAAAATAGGCGAAATATATGCAACCTTTTCACCTTAATAGCTACATTAATAGGCTAAGTATGCTGAAACGACGAAGAGATATCCCTTAAAATACAATAATACATTTGACCTCTCTGTTGAGAAAACGGTAACTTATACAAGACCATACAAAGCTTCTAATAAATTACAAATCATAACATACATTAATCATATAGTAATACATGTAGCTTGAGTGGTCGATAAAAATCAAATGTGCGGTGTTGAAATGACTTATTATAAGAAATTGGTGCTTCTATAAAGAACCTACATATGCGAAACATTACACCAAACTCATTTATCATGTCTATTTTGTTTTCAAATTGTACTATAACCAACATTCAATAAACGTAAAATTTCCTTAGTGCTTTATTGATGGTTAGTAAGGGGAAAATATCAGTACATTTTTTGGTACGTGTCTATTACAAATACTGAAGTATGTACGTTTTTATACCAGAACAGTTCAACGTACAAAAATTACATAAGGGTGATTTAAACATTTTTGCAGAGACGTACTTTACTAAAGGAATTAGATTTTTTTCCAATCAAGGAAGATGGGTATTTTCCGAAGTAAGTTTTATTATTGCTAATAATTTGAATTTGTAGATTTTCTCATTATACTTACTTGTTTTTTGACTTTGCTAGAACTGCTTCGGTCACTCAAATTCTCAGCAAATTCACTGGCTGCATATTTTATACTTGTATAGCGAGGTATCTCAAAAGAATTCGCAAGAAACGGAATCTTCAAATGCTTTAGTTTTTAAAGAAAATGCCCACTTAATTTTGGAAATTATACATCAAGTACAATATGGATCTGTAATCAAAGCTTTATTCCACAACATTTCATTAAAAGACATTTTATCAGTTACCGAAAATAATAACCCAGATTTCATCACTAGTATGTTTATCATTGATCTGTTTCCTATTACTACCCTGTACTCGACGTTTAAAATACTTAACAACTTGAATCATTACTAGATATCAGTACACCCTTAGATCTATCGATTACTTTGTCAACAAGAAATCGGAGTGCAGTATCCAAAAAAAACAATGGTAGATCTAAGAATATGTTACCTTGCAGCATTTGTGGCAAAGAATTCGATCGACCTTCGCTATTGAAAAGGCATATAAGGACTCATACAGGTTAATTTTATACGAAGCAAATTTTTCAGACTTCGCATGTATTTAATTTTTTTTCAACTGCATGCAGGAGAAAGGCCACATGTTTGCGAAATATGTGGAAAAGGATTTTCAACTTCTAGTTCTTTGAATACTCACAAACGAATTCATAGCGGAGAGAGACCTCATCAATGTAGAATTTGTGGAAAACGTTTCACAGCGAGTTCAAATTTGTATTATCATAGACTTACGCATTCAGCAGTAAGTAAAAATAACATTCACAATTTTTAAAATAAATATCTACCTATTATTTTTTTTTAGGAAAAACCTCACAAATGTGATATATGCGGAAAATCCTTTCCTACTCCAGGTAATTTAAGATCACATAAATATTCGCACGAAGGATTATCACCATACAAATGTAACCTCTGCAATAGAATGTTTTCCAAACATGTAAATCTGAAAAATCATGTAAATATACATAAAATAAAATGAATTTTATTAAATATTGTTTTAAACATCCAATAGTTGTAAAAAAAAAAGTCAATAATCAAGAAAAGATTTGAAGAAAAATTACGACGTCTTTCGTGTAACTTTTGGAGTATCTTCCTTCATATGAGAAAGTGTTAAAGATGCCTGAAAACTAGCAGACGTATCAACTTTGGTGATCTCTCGTAATGCCATTGTCGCATAAGTAGAAGGAGGCAATGAAAATTCTAATATCACAGCTTTAAATTTTCCTTCTACAAAGTAAATATAAACCCAAAAATATCAATTTAAGAAAATTTACGAATGGGATAAAATAAGAAACGAGAAAAAGATTTTACATACCGTCCAAATTTTCAACCGAGTTAACATTCATCAATTTCTGATAATCCGTAGCGATCAAATCAGCAGAGATATTGTTGTAATAAACACTTTTCCACTGAACATTTTTCGGAATTATTATCATCTTGCGATAATCTCCAGATAAACTAAATGCCCTAAACAAATAAAATGGAAATTTTCGTCGAGGGATTGTGGTCATTCACGTTGCTATGACGAAAATTATACTTACTTATTACGATTGTCGGATTCGTTGAAATCTATTCCATGAACTTTTAATATTTCTTTATACCATTCGCCAATGATATTATTCGGGTACTTCACTGCAGACCCAGGTAAAGGATACACGATATCTTCAATTTTCACATCATTCAATTCTTCAGCAGATATGATTTTCAAAGATTGTTGGTCATTTTCCTCTTTATAAAAAATCACAGAATTATTGGTTACAAACAAAATCAAATACTGTGAAAGATATATGATATGAGAAACTAACCATTAATTACATCACATTTCGGCTCGAAAATTAAGTCTCCTGATAAAGGTTTCAAACCGAATTCTTTAATCCTCCTGGACACTATTTCATTCCATACCAAACTTTGGAATGAATGCAAATAAAGTAATCTCATATTCCTGGGAAGCTAAAATACACGAACAGATTACAAAAAAAAATTCAATTGGTACGCATGGATCGAATGTATTTTTATAGTTACCTTTTGTAAAGCATTTACATATGCTGTGTTGCCTTGAGTGGAAAGGGTTTTCAATATAGACCCTTCAATAGAATGATCGCGATTTCTCTTTAATGCTTTCAATGCTTCAGAAGCATCACCGGTTTCAGTCCAAATTTTACAAGCACTATTTATATCGTCATTTTTAGGTCGTGTTTTCAGGATCAAATTAATTGCCTAAAATTGTTGAAGTAATTAGTTCACGATAAACAAATAATAAACACGCATTTATTTTTACCTACTTCATTCCACTTCCCGGTGATTAAATATTTACCAATTTCATAAGTTGGAGCTGTAGAATAGGAACCGAATCTTTGAAGCCCGAAATAATTGATGAAACCTGACGTTTCAAAATATTTCATGGTTTTTTCGATATTTTCTGCTGATGATTCAACATTACTAAAGGTTTAAAAACGAATAAAGATATTTTTTACAAAATTAGTAATTGGATAATTATTCAAAGTCATTAATACCGTAAAGCCAATCGAAATCGGTTTCCTTGAAGGTCGCCCAATTGAAGAGGTTCTTTTCTGTACTCGAAGTTACCAAAGCATAACTTATCTTGGTAACGTAAAGATGCCAGTTTCCGGGCTTCAATACAACGAACACTTATCCATTGTGATGTGACTCCTCGACGATCTTTTGTACCAGCATATGCAATCAATTTTGGATTTATTCTAAAGAATAACATGAAGCAGCGAATTAATAAATCATTTTATTCAAGAATGAAAGCATAAAATGCTTCATTACCTTAATTTTTTGGTAATCTTCTGAGCAACAGATATCGTATCAATATTCTCCTTAAATACCACAGCATATAAATACTGAGGCAGATCTTTCGGCCATCTTTGGGAGTTATTTCTTTCTGAAATGAAAAAAAAAAGCTAAAATATTTATCTAGGTAAAAAAATATCCAACAAAGTATAGCTCGTTCAACTTAAATTCAACTCTCATCAGTACAAACAAAAATGTAATAAACGAATTACATTGCTAGAAATCTGCTCGATGTTACATTCGTAACGATTCGATTGTATTATTACACTTTTATTTTTAACGATGAGAGTTTAATTCAAGTTGAACAGACTAAAGTTGATGGACTTACTGTCTGTTGAATGGATGCCAATCAAAATATACTTCTTATTGTTACTTCCAGACACAGTGGAGGTAAATAATTTCTTTTTAAACTTCATTTCTATATCGTTATGTATTTTTTTTCGACCTTCTTTATCAATATTCGTAACCTTGGAAATACGGATGTACATTTAAAAAGGAACTTATTTTCAGGTACACAAATACTAATTTAATACCACCAAAATTCTGCAGATTTTTTTCAATACCTACTCACATCTATCTTGATGGTTTCTTCTTTTTTTCCTCGCTTTAATAACAACATAATTTGTTTCCACTGATCATCCGAAGAAATCGGGTAAACCAATTCTTCTACCGGTTTCACTATAAAGAATCCCTTTTTAAAATGTATTTTGGTTCAAGATAGAGATATCGTAGAATACCAACCGTCAATGTCGATTTCTTCTTCAATATTCATTTCTTGATCATTATCTACTTTGATACTTTCATTGGCTGCATTAGAACCGGCATCAAACTCTATACTGGTCAATTCTGCGATCTTACCTTCGACATCTATTTCATTGACTTGGAAATCGGAAAATCTAACAATATGTTTGAGTTTTGATAAAACTAAAATTTGGCTTGAATATTTCGATAATATAGGTACCTTTGCTTAATGATTCCGTTAAACGAACAAGACGTGTTGATGTATTCAGTGATAAAAACATCTTTCTCAGCAAGATTGGTAAAACAAACTTGTGTTTCTTCCGAATCTTCGTCACAATCTTCCAACTTTCTTTTCGGCATTGATAACCGCAATCAATCTGCCAGCTACTAAATTATAAACTTGATGCGATGTTAATGTGAATTTCTAAACTGGTACGTTACAATATAAAATAATATTAACTTTTCCTCGTTCTGTCATCAATTCATCAATTTAAACTTTATTACTTATCATATCAATAAAATAAATATCAATGTGTTCTTAGCGTGGAGTGCCCTGGCAGAAGAGATGAATGTAAAAAGTTGCACGTGTAGATGCGCGCGCATTACAGCTGGCATCATGTCAACATGAGTAAACATGCGATGGGCATGACGTAGCATAACGTGACTGTATCACCCGGTATCATCTGTAATAATCTTTGAACCACTATCCAGTATGTTTATTTCTATTACAAAATCATTGCAGTGTTGATTGCTCATCGCAGGATGCAGATTAGAATTCGGAATTAGGTGCCTAGATTGGAAGTAGACAATTGTTAAAATAGTTATAATTAATCAATTTAGATATGTATGTAATAATTGTTAAGTGCTTTTCCCATTGTACCTTTAATATTTAACCTGATCTTACTGAAACACATATCAGTTTATTTAGTCATCGTGATCAGCGTGTAAGTGAAATTAAGTGAAGATTTTTCAAAGCTTATTACTTGATAGTACAAAAAACGATATCATTTCGTTTCAGTGATCTCACTTATGTATTTCTTTTGCTGAGCATGTTCCACAATTACTTAACATCCCTACATGTTAATGTCCTGAAGCAAGGTTAGAATTTTAAATGATACAAATATCCACTCCTCACTTATGCCCAAAATCATATCAGGCTATAAAAAATGGCATACGTGAATGTTGCGGACTGGAAACCGGAACAAGTAGCCGAATGGTTGAAAGGTTAGTTGTAGCATATATGTAAAAGTCTACATTTGTCTTGCATGAATCCTAGTTCGTTTTCGTTTGACAGGTTTGGACAATGTAGTTCTGCAGTACATTCGATTATTCGTAGAGAAAAGTATAAATGGACAGCAGTTACTCGATTTGCAACCAAATGATTTGGAAGAAATTGGAGTTTTTAAAATCGGCCATCAAGAGATTATCTTGGGAGCAATCGATTTGCTGAAAAATTTCGTAAGATTTTTAATATTTTTATAGTTTTTATCGTATTTAACAACTCGTCAAACGTTGTATATAAACTAATTATAATTGAAATCTTCTTAGTACTATGATTTAGATCGAGAAAATCTGCAATTGTTGGCTCTCCGGTTATCCTGTTTAGCCCATAGTCTTCACAATGAGCTTTGGAGAAATCACATCAATAGTAATATAGTATCCACGCAAATACTTGCCGATGTGGCAAATGTAGTTTCTGCTGTAAAACCGCTTGTTTGCTGGCTTGATAGGTATACCGCTTCATTGCCATACATTCCAGTTTCATTGTTTACAAATTTTTACGATTATTTCAATTATCTATTTTAATAACCTGTAAAGAATTCGTGACAACGGGGGAATATAAAATTGAACTTTTGAAACAATATTCATGTAAATTATTGTTCATAGTACCTAGCTAGTAGCTAGTAGCTACCTATTGCACTAAAGTTTGTATGCGTAGTTTGGGTTGTCAGGTGTGTTAAGGTTTCCGTTGGAAAAATTCTTTATTTAATCACGTATTTTTTACTTTGATTATTCAATTTCAAAAAAATTTCATAGTCATCTCGATACGTATAAAAAAAATTTTCATGCTGAAATTCGCAAAATAATTGAAATCTCGGTGTTATTGTGGGTGATTGCGTGCGTTGAAAGTTTATGAACACCGTTTTATTAAAAGAAGGTTCTGTTTTTCAGATCGCCATTTTGTGACCAGTCTTCATACGTAGATCAGAAAAATGAATTATTGAATTTGAGCCTAGAAATGGCCATGAGCGGAATGCGTGATCGTTTTGTTGATAAACCTATTGAGTACATTCTCCAGAGTTGCAAACAACTAGCCGAACTTGTTGATAAAATGATCCAAAGTATTGACGACTCTTTGCTCCTGCAACCTGCTTCTTTAGATCTGGCCACTTTAAAAAAGCGACCAGGTGATCATCTAGGATTTTATATAGTGCCATCGTTCCACGGAATCCTTCAAGTCGGAGAATTGAAATGTAACAGCGCCGCTCATCAAAGTGGTAAAATTGAGACAGGAGACGAAATAGTTCAAATAAATTATCAAACAGTGGTACGTTTGCAAACAGATAAAAACAATATATTTGTTTCTTGATTGTTTTCATATGATTTTATTTTGTTAGGTTGGCTGGGAAGTCAAGGAGGTGATGGGATTATTATTTGAAGAAACATCTACGGAGATTTTGATGACGCTAAAGAAAAGACCTAGGCACAGTAAAGTATTTGGTCAAATATACATAAAACCATATCGATTACCTTGTAGAAAACAAATCAACTATCCGAGTAAATGGAACGACCTCTTATCACCATCCAGACCAGAATTATTAACGGTTCCTCCTCATTTCGGGCTGCATTTCAAGTTTGTACCATTTCATAAGTACGTGGACTTGTATGCACTTTTTTATAACCTATTTTAATTGTTATAATTATTTTTTATTTATTTTTTTTTAATACAGAAATTTGAATTCTAAACCAATTACAACAACGGTTCAAACTCAAGTGGAAGATCGAGTTTCGCCTCCTTCTCCAACCCCCAGTACGGTGTCTAGCAGCAGTAGTCAAAGCAGTGAATGTGAGCTGATGGTTGGACCTTCGTCACCCAATAGTATGCGGATGTATCTACCAAAGCCGCGTATACCCGTTCAGCGTCGCGCTACCATTTCCGGTGCGAGTCCTGTTAGTAAACAAGCACCTCTTAGCTTGGAACAGGTATGCATCCTTTAAAAATAATTTTAATATTTAATTGTAAGCGGAAAAAATTAATATTAAAATTACAACCTCTTTCAGTTTTGGCACGAATTAAAATTAGAAAAAGAATGGCGCAGCAACAGCGATGAAAAAGCTTGTGAAAAAGCAAACAGCGAAACCCATTTGAGAAGATCTCCTCCTGCGGCCCACTGCTCTTTAACTTGGTCGGCTCGATTATGTGAACAAATGGATCCTTCTGTCAGCGATTCGTCTTCTTCTGAGAAAAATACAAAATCCGATAAAGAAAATATAGAGACAAACAGCTTTATACCACTGAAACAACGCATCGATTCTTTGAACAAAGCAATTGAGCAGACTAGTCAAAATGCCAAAAAACCAAAACCTATTTTGTCCAATGTACAAAATACTATATCGAAAATGGAAAGCTCTAGTAAGCCTTCATCTCCTTTACGTACTAATATTGCCAAAAAAGGCGATCGTAGTCCGAGACGAGAACGCGGTAAATTGGATAAAAGCTACAGTACTCCGTCTTATGATTACTCTGCTGACTCTAAAGAACCTTTGACTTTTAACATGAAGTTACCTGAGGAGAAAGTTAAATCAGCTCCGGATAATATTACTTCGGAATCAGATTCCTTAACTGAATTCAAAAAATCACTAGAAATGAAACCGTTCCCTAAATCGATTAAACATGACTTCCATGAAATGAAACCGGAACAAAATGAGTATTTAGAAATCAAAAGCGATGGTGTTATTGAACCAGAATCCACAGACTCATCTACGTCATTACCTTCGGAACAAGATTCGTCGTCGAATAAAAATAAAATATTGGATACGATTAATTCTTCGTTGTTAAACATGGATAGTGAATCTGAGGCTAATTCTCTGAGCGAAGAATCTCCTAAACCTCGACCTCCTCTTGAAAGGAGCAATCCTGTACAAGAAATTCGTCCTGACATGAGCATGTTTGAAAGAGAGCTCAAGAATGAACTGAATGAAATATCTCATGAAATTGTTCCGAAACAAATAATCAACAGTCCTATATCACCTACAGAAAAATTGGTTATTCATACCACAATAGACGTTCCTGCTACGTTTCCTCGTCATAAAATTGACAAAAAACCTATTTCTCCTCCAGAACCGCCCCCTAGACCTTTGAAAAATTCCGCCAGTCACTCGAAAGCTAATCAAAAAGCAACCAACGTTACCAAATCTGCCTCTAGAAGTATATCTCATAAAAGTCCAAAAGCGCCGCGAAAGAAAAATCCCCTTTTAGCTAGTAAGTTCGAGTATTTTTGGTTCCTTTCATTTTATTATTTTTTTTAACAGGATTTAATTAATTGTATGATTGTATTGCAGAAAGACGTAACGTTAGCGTTAAAGAGCTGGGAATTTGCGATCACGAAGGGACACTGTATCATAGGGCTCGCAAAAATTCCAGGGAATCGCCTCATTGGATTCGAGGATGGTTTATTATCAAAGGAACTATTTTTTACGGATTTAATTCACGTGATGTAAGTACCAAAAACTCCAAATTTCGTTATAATTTTCTTCAGTTATCCAAGGGAAAAAAATTAAAAAATTGAATTTGTTCACTATCGCAGGCGTCTCATGCTAGACTGATGATTTCTCTTCCGGGATTTACTGTTTCACCTGCTGAGGAAGTCAAATCCAAAAATTTCGCTTTCAAAGTCTACCATACCGGAACTACTTTTTATTTTGCCGCTGAATCTGGCGAAGATCTTGCTGGATGGGTGGATTCATTTTCAAAAGTTACCGTCTCAGAAGAAGAACAAAGTAAAACTAAATTATTACCAGTAAAATCTATTCTAGTAGCTGTTTATTTAATGTGTTATATTTTTGAATACCTAATACTCACATATTTTTCATTTTTCCTGCAGCTATCGTCATGAGTGAAACTGACGGGGAAGAAGATGAAAATCCAACTACTACGGCTAAGAAAGACAAAGGTAGTCACGAGCACGGACCTCACGTCGCCGCTAAAAAAATATTATCGGTTCTTTCTGGCCATTTAAGCCATACTCAAGAAAATAAGGGGTGAGTTCAGTGTTATTTGAATGTATATATTGTATTCGTATTGTATCAAGATCATTCGTCTCACATATTTCTATTCATTTTCAGAGATAAAAAGTTCAATTCGTTGAAAAAACCTTCTCGCAAACTAGCCAAAGAAGAGAGCCAAGATGGTAATCACGTAGCAAGCTTAGATCGTAAATATCGGAAATTATTTCCCGTCGGAGGTAAACAGAGCATCGTCGCAGTTCCGACTGCGCAATTTAGAAGTTACCGAAGAGTACCTCCGATGGAAAAGCCTCCTGCTCAATTACCAGAACCTAATTTACCTTTGGATCATAAGTATGATCAAGTACTCCTTATTTTAAACCCGCGAAAATTTGAATACCTGTATATCGGATAATTTCATTTGTTCAGTCGACCTGAATCTTTGGCGTGTACTGCTACGGTGCCATCTGCCAGTCCAACAAGACCGCCGGATATGGCTGATTATAGATTAGCATCTTTGGCGAAATGTAATGCTAATAATCAAAGGTAAAGGACTAGAAGTTATGGATTTTTTTAAGATTGATTTTCGTGTAAATAACTAAATATCCGGTGAAATATTTTCGTATATCTATTTTTTTTTTTTTTACACGCTTCTCTCAGGGATTTATCTGTGAATAATAATAATAATAATATTAAAGTAAGTCTTAAGAAGAAGGTATTGTTCGTTGAAAATGGTGGATGTTTTGTATCAAATTATTTGTATACATGTGAAATTCAATGTTTGATTTGTTTGCAGAACACCAGAGGCTTCTCAACCTGGTGGCTCTATGACTCTGGAATCCTTCATGCTGAGTCGGCAGGAAGAAGAGAGGAGACAACAACAACAACAGCATCAACAACAACAACAACAGCATCCACCTCATGCAACGAACATTTTACGGGTACCCCAGTGCCATGCTCCCCCACCTCCCACACCCATAGCCAACCACAGTGCTGCTGTTGCTACTGGTAAATAAGTTGGAAAACATTTTATTATTCGATTTGAAACGAAATATTAAACTATATTTATTATACTAGGTCATGATCTCCCATTTCTGCTTCCTTGTTCTACATCTCGGTTAAGAACTGATTTTTCTAGTCACTATGCTAAATCTTCAGAGAATCCATCTTCGGCTGATTTTCGCCCTAAAATTCTAAAAAAACCTGCTCAGTATCAACCACCTCCTTGGGAAACCTCTAATAATAGTAAGTTCATACGCTTGCCATATTACTTTAGTTAATTTCGAAATAAATATTTACCTATGTATTAACAGATCATAATGAGGAATCTTCTCGTCTACAACCAGCTTTTGAAATGACCTTGGATCGTAATTGTCCTGCAACTAGCACAGTCAACATGAAACCGAAAAAAACTGAAGAAACGTCTAGTTCTACATTACGTTTTAAGAGTTTATTTGGGAGTAGCAAAAGCGACGGACAAAAGACCAACTTGCTGAGTAAGAACCAACGTTTATTAGTGCTATTAAGCTTACGTTTTTTCATTAATTATTTTTCAAAATTTGATTTATAATTCGTTAGCACGCACTTATAAGTATTATTTTTCACAGGTTCGCCACGTCTTCGAAGGTTGTTTCGAGATAAAAAACCTCAAACAACGTTTAATAGCAATACCGTCGTACCTTCGGATACTAGCTCTTTTATGGAACGTAATGCAACCGATGTGGTACGACGAGTCGTTTATTTTGTTACCTTACATCATAATATTGTGTTTACTTTTTCCATAAAGTATATAGCTAATATAATGTAATATTTCCATTTAGCCAATTCCTACAACATCTCATTCGTTGGAAATGTCAATACCTAACACCCCCGAATACCCCGGATTGGAATATCCTCCAGTTTTCGAACCCGGAACGTATAGTCTATCGGATGTACTTCGTAATCGTCGTATGAGAACTTTGGAACGTTCAGAATTGGAAGCAATGCATCAAGGCGAACCTTTTCCAGATGATGCTTCCTCAAGTCAAGCACAATTTACTAATCTACTCTATACAGATAATGAAAATAATAATTTTACTAACCGTAGAGAAGATAGGAATAACGACGAGCTTTTCCGTTCGAATAATTTCAAAAGGTTTTGACGACGCGGTGGTTGATACCTCTTAATTCTCGGTGATTTTTCTTTTTCGGATTAATATTTTATATTTCTTTTGTTTTACCTTTTTAACATTATCTTATCGTAGATAATATTAGCCATTTAAAATATCTATTCGAGAATTTATCTCTCCTATTTTTACTATTTTTTTTTCTAGGTATCTAGTTGAATGTTGTTATTTTTTTTTTACAGATTTGTTACTCGTTCACTTTTTATACTCATTTTATTTATATTTTTCTTCCCTTATATATTCGATGTTTAATTTTATATCTATACGAAAGTTGTGCAATATTTCTTCCATATAATTTTCATTTCTCTGTTGTGAATTATATAAAATATTTTATCATTCATAATGCGTTGATTTTTTTTTACGACTAAAGAATAACGTAATAAAAAAGAACATTTTTTTACAAAAAAATTTTTATTGGAAAAAGTGAATCACTAAAATGTAAGGCACATTAGTCGCCATTGTTTTTGTTATACATCGATAGTGAGTTATTTATTTCGTTATTTTACGTAAACAGAGGTATATTAGTCAAACATTCTAATCTAAATCAAAAACTTTTTCAAACTCTTTCCAAAAAAAATTACAAATATATCTTAATTCGAGAATTCTGCGCATTCGTAACCTAAGTATTTAGAATACGTAATACTTTAAAATAAAGGAGTTATAAAAAAAAAAAAAAAAAAAAAAAAAGACGAATAAGTACCTATAAACAATCAGTATTTCAATATTTCAATAAGTTCTATTTTATCACTTTGGTATAAATAGGGAGGAAAACTCACCTTCATTTTTCTTTCGAACGTATAATATACAAATACACATAAACCTAATATATAATCTTAAAAGTAATTCTAAATTATACACCAAAAAGAAAAAGAAGAAAAGAAACATACGAACACATTCTCAAGCAATACTGCCTGCGTAAGAAAAAAATTATAAAAATATTTACGAATTGCTTACTTCGAAAGAACGAATTCTCAGACATTTTTGAACGAAAAAAGTAAAAGAACAATATTCATATAACAGTAATCTACTCAGGGGGAAAAAATGGTAAAATGTAATTTTGATTATCGTTACAATTTCATCCAATAATCTTAATCTATCCGATACAATTGAAAATTAAAATTTTGATCATATATTCGATATAAGTACTCGAAGTACAACGTTATTGTTCAAAAATTATAAATACAATTTAATTTTAAAAAGAACAAACGGAAAATATCAATTGTATAAACAAGGTAGATAATTTATTCAATAGGTACCGCGTATTAGGTAAGTATATTTGAAAAAAGATTTGTAAAAGAATGTAGGTCAATTTCTTCGGTTTAAGTATTAATTAAGTATATACCTATACCTACTGCACCGGCTCTCTTGTTGGCTAATTCGCTGAACACTGTATTGGTTTATTAAGCATATTAGTTGGCTGTTTACATTAAGGATAAAGGATTTATATCATTAGCGGCAGGTACAACGTAATTACTATTCATTAAAGAGGACGTAAACATGGAAACAGGAGGCGAACTGGAATGGCAAAGACTAGAATTATTATTGGATATACTATGACCACACTCGGAGCTCGTTTGAGGATACGATGAAAAAGGGTAATTACTCGTGTTCGTTTCTTTATGGTAAATATTCACATGAGCCCTAAGACTATACTTGTTTTTAAAAACTTTACCGCATAAATTACAACCAGCTGGATTGTATTCGTCGCTGTGTCGTATTCTCATGTGTTTCAATAGATTTGACTTATTCGATATGATTTTCTGACACAATGGACACGGACGTCTTCCGAGTCTCGTTTCTACAAAAATAAAAAAATAAAATAACGCCTCGTGGAATTATCTCGTCGTGCGTTTTCGACGGTTTCATCAAAACTACTCGTAATTTACATATAAATCGGATATTTTAATTACGTGAAAGCATTACAGGCGAAATTTTCGAAGCATATGTGTACAAAATAGCAAAAGATCTGCAGCACTACGTTGCAATTTTTAACTCATGGTCATTCTAAATTACTACTCTTGATTTTTAGATAAACTACAGGTACACCGATAGTTTACATTTCACCTTCGCGTAAGGGAATACAAATAATAACAAATATGTTTTAGGTATCAAGTGGTGTTAAAACCTTGAACGTTAAAATCAGGTACTATACTCGTGTACTTCACTTCAAGGACATTTTTTAATGGAAATTTCATTCGAGTCCAGTACGCTCGTAGGTATTTTACCAGTGGGTATAGTTAATGACTATACATAATCGAGCAATGGAAATGAGTGAGTGGTGAAAAAAAACCTTTAAATAGTGTTAATTGGCACATTTGGAAAGTTAAAGAGCTCTTAAACCAAACGCAAACTAATTAAGAATCAAAATCACCGTTAAGAATTCATTTTATGACAGATAAATACAATTTTCGTCCATCAAGAATCTGAAACATCTACTAGCTACTCTTTAAAGTTCAATTCATATCCTATTCGAAAAGATTTGTATAAAATTTACTCATAATCTGCAGACAGAGGATAGAATGCAGATTTAATTTTCGCTTATGCCCGTTGGAAGAGTTGATTATAGTCTGTTTCATTTGACTTGGCATGTGGAAACACCCAAACAAACATCCATCGCTGCCTTGATTCGAACATTTTTAGATATCCTATTGACTAATGAGCATTTGTTTTCTTTTCTCTCAGGAGCCAAGTTGAATGAAATAGACTATATTGTTTTTCAACAGTTGAACACCAAACTCAATACTATTTTATTTGAAGTAGTAATCATAGAACAAAATTAATTTAAAATTCGTACTGCACAAGAACTATCTTTGAGATATATCTATATATGTAAGTAATTACAACATGCATGTACTACCCATATCAGTACTTTGGTCAATGAATGAACTTTCACCAAAACAAAATGGTAAAAAGATAAGGTTTAGTTTAACTCACAGATAATTGTCTTCTAATCAAAAATTCTTTACGGTAATAAACTGTGAGAAATTCTTAAGAAATGGAAACATTGAGAAATAGAGAGATCTACAGTGTTTGCTCAGGAACCATGAATGATGAATAAGTACTTTTCGAAACCTCCTTACTTCTTCGACTTATTTCCCTACTTTTTAGTACTAACTATATTAGTGCTTTAGTCGATGAATGAACTTTGACCAAAACAAAATGATAAAAAAGTAAAGATTAATTTAATTCATAGAACACCTAGTGGTGGTAAATAATATTGGTTTGAAATCATAGGCTTACGCGTTAAATTTAGTAAGCTTGAACTTTCGTTTCAAGTATTATATAGATTTTAATACTCACGAGTTGGTAATGAACTTCAAAATAATTAAAAATCTGTCGAAAATCAATTATTCTTACGTTTTTTAAATACAAACCCCCCCCCCCCCCAATTTGGGCGTATCTGAATATGACCCAAGATCATCACAATCATACATACATCTAATTAGCGGTCAAACTAAATCGATTGATCGAATTTGAGCATTTTTGGTCAGTATCGAACAAAGTAAATAATTTCAGTCCTCAGGAGTGAAAAAATGGCCAAAAACCACATTTCAGCAGTTGTGAGGAGATTCAATGAGGGTGAAACTAAGACCTTTAATTTCAATTTCCAACGTCAATTTGGTGAGGAAATAGGGGGGGGGGGGGAACAGCCCTTTCTTAAGGCCAAACTCTCATATCTCCCCTCTTAATTAGCCTAGGAGGCTGATTTTTGTATATGTTATGCAACTTTGGATTCTCCATCAATTGGCTTAAAAACAAACTATTTTTACGGTTTTGACCCCTCAGCATCCCTTCCCTCAAATTTGGGCAAAACTGAATATCGACCTAAGGTCGTCCTACTCGTACATATCTTCTAATCCGCCGTTAAACTGAGCTGAATGGCCGAATTGGAGCGATTTTGATCAGTATCAAGCAGAGACTTCGGTTAAAAAAAAATAAAAAATAAAAATCTGATGGGACTAAAAATTGTTGTAATGATCTTCTAGGACCTCAAAACGGATTTTGTTGGAATCCCCCCCCTTACCCACCGTAAGTCGATAGACTGTAATATCCTGGTTTTCATTGACAATACGACATAGAAAATCAGACTAATTAATCTAACCATTACTTTAAAAATTGAGTGGTATTTTTAAGGTACCCTGAATGAAACCATTTTTTTTGATATTTTTCAATTTTAAAGTTCAAGGAGGTGAAAGAGTATTATGACTGTTTAAATACTAATACCAAGACACGTCTGTATCTCATCCTTTGTTTAAAATTTCACTTAAAAAAAAGAGAGAAAAAAGAAAAAAACAATATATTACCCAAACACCTTTAACAAATAAGTGTCTAGTTGCTTATACGAATGTGAAGTTAAATTACAAGTTAATAAATATTATGTTTGTTGATCGTATTATATGAACTATTCCCAAACCCTTAGCACACAATGTTATGACCTAAGAAGCAAAGCATAAGTACATTTGGTACCATAACAGTTGGCAGAGACCCTAGCATTTCCGATGATCGATCAACAGACAATACGTGTCCATTAAGTGCCATAGAAATGCCCCCATCACATATTATCATGCCGCGGTGATGAAAAGTACAAACATGTCGAACTTACGGATTGAACGATGGCAGTACGTAGAATTGTTTTAAAAACCGAGCGATTTGGCGTGCTAGCTTCTCACTTTATGTATTTCCCACATATGGGCCTTATAATCATCCCGATGCGCGAAAGACATCGGACAGAGGTAACAACTGAATTGGTTTGTCAAATCGCAATGCATCAGACGAACGTGATACTTTAACGCAGACTGATTCGAATAAGTTTTTCCGCAATGGGGGCAATTTCCGCACTGAGCTAAGTGCGAACCTGAAAGTTTACCGTTAGGGTAAAATAATTCAGCATTAAAATATCAAATACGAGTAGGTATTAGGTACGTGGTAACACAGAGTGGAAATTTTTTTTTTAAATATGCGCGTTATTGCGTCCCATAAAAAACAAAAGAACGACTACATATAGTAAGTAGTTATTAGGTACATAAAAATCAGATCGTCTGCAGTTTGTAGTATATGGCTACGTACTTATGCAATGTTTGGGCGAAGGAAGCGAAGTCGAAATACTGTTTGTTTGTCTTGGGTCATTAAAGTGAGGTAGTCTCAATTTAAACATATGAGATATAAAATTCATTTAAAAAAAAGCTATTGAAATTTTGATAGGAAATAATTAAAATACAAAAAAAAAATTAAAAAAGTGTAAAATTAATAAAGATTGTGCAAATTTTGAAATTTAGTAAAATCGCGAGAAAAAAGTAGTAAAATAATAATTATCCAAAGAAATTGATCAAATACGTATCAAACATAAATTTCAAGAAGTAAACGAAAACTAAAGTGGTAAATAACTGAAAGTAGAATGAAGATTTTGAAGCAAACAAAAAGTTTGAAATTAATAACTACAACAACTAGTGTAATAATTAGTAATCAAATTTATAAAATAAGATATTGAAATCAATGTAAGATAAATTAATAACACGACGGGACTTCTAATGAAATATAAAACAGTTACAATCCTGACTGACTTTCTGTAGGCCTACGTAAGATATCAAGATATCGAAACCTTATGAGAGATTAAGATACGAAGTGATTCGATAATCTTACAATTATTACTCGCAGCACACTATAACATTTCGTAAAAGAAAAACAGTACATAAAATGAGAGTACGTGCATCTGAGACCAGGGTACAATTAAACTCACATACAAACAACATTCAATAATAATCCCATATATTTAATTACATTGTAAAATCACGATGGTATGAAATTGTTTCCATTTACTTGTACATTATTTCAACATAAACTAAAAGAAGGAAAGACACTATGAAGAACATAATCTATCCTCATAATTATGGCAATCGTTTCAAACCTATTCGAAAAAATATATATAAAAATATTTAAAATTTACACAACGCGAATAGACATTAAAATAATATTAAAATACAAACCTAATCATAATTATCACAAAATACCTCAGTCTATACGTAAAAATAATTCTCCTATTCATATACATAAGAGTAAAATAATTGCTAAGTTCAACGAGCATTAAAATTAAGCGTTCTCCGGAATAAGATTATGATATTTCCAGACTAGTCGATCAACATGACTAAATAAATACAATAATGTAAAATTAATTTTACGTTACTAAATAAATAAATTATACGAAACAAATCACAATATTTGAGAAATTATTATAAATCAACAAACCATTTTCTATGATATAAAAATTATCACCATACAATCACAAAAGTAGATATAACTTGAAAAAAATGAACAAGTTTGTTTTTCTCCCAGAGTTACTCTAATCGTATCGGAAAAATGAAATTTCTACACTAATATCGAATAAACGATAAGAAAATTATATCAGAATCGATGTCTGATGAATCTTTACATTAAATAATTATGATAAAATTAAAAAATAAGTAACACTTTCGAATAGTAATTAATAAAAAACCGCAGTCTTCTTTTAAATAGCATATGAAATTGAAACTAATGAATAATTAGATCACTCGAACTAATAAATAAAAAATATGGCAATTACTTGATTACTCAGTACAACAAAACTATTAAAATAAATAGGAACAATCGATTACGTAGATCGTTGAAAAGTGGTTGCCGGTTGAGCGACGAGAAAGTAGGTATTTAGCTGAAATTATAATCTACTGTTGAAAATTTTGCTCCCATAAATTCCATGTAAGTGGAAGTGGAAGTGATGCACGATTAATTGGGAACGCCGTAGAGATCATTTTTTGTTTACGTAAAGGAGCTTTATGTATAATGACTTTATGTTTCCTTAAATACTCCTTATTTTTAAATTCTTTTTTACACACTTCGCATTGAACTGGTTGCCCGGGAGTATGAACGTTGGTCACGTGTTGACGTAAGTTTCCAGCATTAGAAATCATTTTATGACAAATTTTACATTCTTGAGGTAACATACATTTCCACTTGGATTCTGCAAATTATCATTCATCAAGATGGATTAAAAATTTCGCATTACATTCGTGAAAATCGATCATGAAGATATCAGCTTGTATCAGGAGCACCATGCGATCATTGCCTAGTTCAATCCCTAACACAAAATCACCCCCTACAGAGTAGATTTCACAACAGTACAGTGTCTCCGTATGGGAGTGTAATCAACTCGTATGGCGTATTCGATCTCTATGTCCAAGATGCATCAACACCAAGTAAATGTGTCGTTGAAATAAATAATTTTTATCGAGCAACAGATAGAAAAGAATTTGAAACCAGTTTACCAATATCGATTACGCGGGATACACAGAAACACAAATCGTTTATAAATTAATTTAAGCTGGTTTTCCAATATGCAATCTCTCGTGATTCTATCCAGTTTATGCCTAATAAATATATCAAGTATACATATACAGTACGAAAGATGAAGAACAATAGCTATCCGTTACCAATTAAAAATAAAATATTCATAATCGATCTGATAACAGGCATCGCAGAGAAATCATTTGAGAAGTAGGAAATCCATTCGATTAATTTTATATCTTTGATTCATTCCACTTATCGCGTATTTTATGGTTTTTATAAATTTAAAAATCCCAAAGATTTCTAAAAACTTTCTACGAGTTCATTAATGGTTTCGATTTTTGAAGTTTTTTAATCCTACTCAAATCCAAAAATAACATGCTTGAATAAAGACATAGAAGTGTCAGCAAATTAAAATCCAAATTACACGTAGAAATAGTGAAAGTTTAAGAATTTCAATCCCATCAGCAGAAATAATTTAAAAAACCCAAACGTATGATTCGCTCAAAGCATTAAAAAGGAGAGAAAAAGTAATTTTTTTATACGCGAAGAGCAGTGAGCCAATTTTGTCACTTTTCTGCAATCACCGATAATACTCAAAATGGCGCAGATTTTTCGCGGCGATGTCTGTTAAACAAATCGATATTCATGTAAAAGTTACACATACACACCAAATCGTAAATGCAAAATTTTGTAAAATAACAAGTGATATCCTCAAACCAAAAATAATTCTTAATAATAATTGCACCGAAAGAGGCATGCAGCTGAAATTCTTTCATTGACAATAATAATCGCATAATATTTTGAAGAGGAAATGCACGTACGTACTGGTAACTTATTCTTACAACAGTAAAAATTGAAAGGTACCTATCGGCCGCATGAAGGGAAAACGCATTCAAAATACAACAAACGGGTTTGCATAAATAACATACAGTCGTGAAAAATTTACGAATTTTCCGTAACAGTGAGTTAATTCAGCAAAACAGCATGAATTCAAAAAAAAATCTACTTACTACGAAAGATAGGCACAAAAATCATGCGAATTAGGCAAAAATCACGATCGAAAAAAAGAAGAAAGATTCAGAAGGAAACACAACGCATTATCTGTACGCAAATAAAATCATCAATATGCTAGCATAATCATACTGAACACAAAAACTCACCAGTTAGAGAGGAATTTTGATCTGACGTCGATTGAGATGAAGAATAATTAGCCATCATGTTGATAAAGTTCGAATTTGGGGAATTTGAAAGACCTAAATTGAGAGTAAATTAACCAAATTAAATAACATACATACAGGCATGTTAACCAGTCTAATAAACAAGTAAATCGTACCAACGAGTTTATCAGCACTCAAATTCGATAATTTAGATTTACTCGGATCACCATTTTCTTCTTCCATTTCATCTGATTCGACATTATCGTAGAATGTCGAATTATCACGACTATTTTCTTCTCTCGATGTATCATCCAAATACTTGTAATCTTCAGACATCTCAGCATCGGTAGTTTCTCTTTTGAGAGGTGTTGTGTCACTCTCAGCTTCCGAACAATCCTTTACATGAAAAAAACAACGATGAAATTTAATTACTTTCAACAAAAAACAACAAAATTAAACGTAAAATTATGAATGAACTACGTACTTGGTTACTGTTTGTATCAGTTGAATCCAAATTCTCTTTTTGAGGTATTCGACTTGGATTACTTTTTTTACGTTTCATTGAAGGAAGCGAAGGACTTGGAGGATTACTTAACGATGATTTTGAAGAACACGATGTCTGTAATGTGTTTTGCTTCCACGAATTTATCACATTAGCTGTCAATAATTGAGGTGGAGGAGGAGGAGGTCCACTATTTTTATCATTTGATTTGTTTTGATTCTATAATGAACAGTTCTTATAAATATTCGCGAATTTTATAAAATGCCTAAAAAATAGAGTATTTAGGTACCGTTGATGAATCATCGAACGCAGTCTCTTTAATAGTTGCAGCTCCAGTCAGGCCTCTTATTTGTAAAAGCTCAGCAGTTTGCAGAAATGATGCCAATTTCTTTTCCGATATGTAAACTACACCTTGATACACAAAACTCAATAACGCCTCAACATCTTCATGATTTACGTCTTTCAATATTACAACTGGATGTTTACATGGATTATCCTACAATGCAGAGCCATATTAAAGGATCATGCGAAAATCATTTCTGTATTATACAAAATTCCAAGTTATAACTACGCTATTTAGCTTACCTTGAATACACTTCTGAAATAGGAACTACACGCTGAAAGTATAACTTTATGTGCTTTCAATAAATGGCCTTCGCAGCTCAATGTAACATCCACTAGGTCTTCGTCAGATCTCAGACTATCCAATTCGGAGACCATATTACTTTGATAATTATTCCATCGTAAACAAAAGTGATCCGCCATGACGATAGTCTAACCTAGAATGATAACGTACATTAATGATGGATGTACTGGAGAAATAGAAGAAACACATGATCGATTTCCACGAACAATAAATAATTAATACATCTCGACTGTGAACGATGTCAAACGCGAATTTGTATATCTGCATATATTAAAAATAAATTTAACACCGAAAGTTGAAATAATTAATATTAAATAATAATAAATAGAACCTTACGTGAAGAATTGAAACAAAAGTCGAAGTTTATTTTGATTCTGTAACTGAATTTACGTTCTGTGATTACGCATGGAATATTTGATATTGTAACACTAATTACAACAACGTCGAATAATTAAACAAGTAGTTCATTTCATCCTTCACATCCTCCATGATTACAGTGAACGTAAATTATAAAATTAACATTGTAACCATAAAATTACTATTGACTATTTTCAAAAATAAGTAAATGTTAAAAATAAACAAATGTGTGAAATTGACTAGTTGTAGTTACTGAATAGAGCGCTCTCTTCAATCTCCATCACACACACAATCGTACCTACATTAGTTCAACACACTACTACAGTTAGATTATCCTCCCCACCATTACGCATGCCATAAATGTTGGTTTAGGAAAAAAGTATGCAATGTTTTCGTTATTGAGGTAATTCAGTGGTTTAAAAAGTAAGATTTTGTGATGAATTTTTGGTATTTGCTGTGTATTTTGTAAAAAAGGTAAAAGATTTTATAGAAAGATCTACTTTAAAATGACAGATTGCTTGAAAGAATTAATTTCATCGCAATAATTTTTCTATTTGTATCGAATCGCGTGATGATGAATTGATTATTAGTGAAATTAAGCTTGATTGAAAAAAGAGGATGTTGATTGCGAATTCATCCAAATGACAGATAGGACAAGTTTGAGAAAGACTTGTGTGCTGTACTTAGCTTACCTACGAGTACTATTTCTTTTCATTTCATTAGTAAAATCTATTTATCTATAGTTTTCTATTTCACTTCATGTTTTGATCTGAGCTAGGTAATTGACTACCCTGAATTCTTGATCATTACCCTCGAGTACGGAGTACCCGTCAAGATTTTAATTTGTAAGAATGTGGTATATCTATAGCTATTGGACTATAACTAAATGATTACTTGCACTTGAAGCTCGAAATTTAATGGAACTAAGTCTATATTCCTTTTAGCAATTTTTCTTTGAAACTATCAAGTAGACCTGCGTATTTGATTTTGCACTCAAATAATAAATGAAATTTTGTAAACATATCTACTAATTAGCGCAAATAAACCACTTTCAATATAAACTTGTTTCATTTTTACCACGCGTATAAACATCCTTTTTATACGTGCATGTTCTTTGATTGCATATGGCTCAAAAATTATCCCTGAAGACTGAAAAATTGGATCAAAATGTTCAGATTTAATTAGCATATGGTACATTACCAAACTAAAATTGAATAAAATGTGTGACTTATTTAGGAAACTATCAGACCGATTTATTTGCATACAATTTCGTTATTCTTCTACAGCTTTCGATTATTTGAATTGCGCAGGATTCGAATAAATCTATAAGTTTGATGCTTCAATTGGCGACTGATTATATTCATTGTCATCAGTTTATCATCCCAGTTAATTAAACGCAGGAAATATATATCAGTTTTTGTATTTAACATAAATCTTACATCAAGAAGTATAGGTTGTACAAAACATAATAAAATACACACTTGAAAATTAAACATTAACACTAATTACACGAAGAATGTTCAAAAAGAAATATAATCACAGCCAACACAAAGACTATTTTACAACGATGAAAGCAAATTAAAATATAAAAGTAGATATACTTTTGAGGATTTTGCATTCCGTTATAACGTTTACTTTTATGTACCCTTTCATGCATGGAAACTTAAACAAAATTCGATATACAAATTTTTGGCGTAAAACACTCAAACTGAACGCCTACTGTTTGAAAAAACATTAAAGATGGAAGTTAAAAATAACGTACTTTTACAAGGGAAACACTTCTACTTTGCCTACTTTCATTTCATAGATGAAATAACTCGTATGTTTGATGGATTCTTTTCTCATTCACTAATTTTCTAATAGCTTACAAATTACAATTCGTTCGCGAGAAAAATCATAAAAAAACAGCACGTTGTACCTACATTTACAAATAAATAATGGAAACGGGAAATAAAAAAGGTACATGGAATAGTTGAAATAATCGACAACATATTCAGTCATTGAATGATCACAAAAATCTTCCGTCAAATTCTAACTCATTTAAATCTTGATATAAATACACATACACAGTTACTTCCTTTCCACAATGTAATGCATAATTTCATTTTTTGCATCAGGTAAAATATCTGCCCACTTGTTTTTCATTTGATCTCTCGATTTTTATGTAAATCTGATTTTTGTATCACCATCACTGTACCGCCTTGCATGTGTTGATGATTTTTACTCGATTCTTTTCCTATTAGCGTACCGATCATTTTTGTCACTGAAAATTTTCGTAGTTTGCTGATACCGTTGTTATTATTATTTGTACATTTCAATTCATTCATAATGGCTTCAAAAGCCTGATACAGTTCACTGCTATTTTCAGCCACCGATGCTTCAAAAAATTGACAGCCATATTGTGTTGCAATATTTTTACCCTCTTTGACTCCAACCTGTAAATGTAGAAATTCGTTAAATAAAATTTATTTGTTCTAATTTCGAAAAAACTTAATCGCAAATTTACAATTATTTAAACTATAAAATGTAATTAGGTATATACCTATTTAACTTATTGAATAAAAAAAAAAAAATGTAATTTTATAAAAGTGACAAAGTTTTCCGTTTTCACTTTCGTCTAGACTTTAGAGAGCGCTAGTGAAAACCAGAGCTGGGAATATCCGGTTCAAAATTAGATCCGGATCACGATTCAGATCAAAAAATTATGATTTAATCCATGATTTGGATCATTTTGGATCGTCCTTTTTTGAAATGATCTACGATATGTGATTCGGATACGATTTTTCGTATCGTCCGTGATTTGATTCGATTCAATTTTTTAAAGTGTAGCTTGTGCTGCAGGATTAGATCACGATGATGTGGTTATTATTTAAGGCTAAAAAATCTGGTAAAATTGAAATTAGTGTGGATCATGAAATTACTGCAGCCTGCGTTTTGAAAAAAATGGTCCGATGATCTAAATTTTTGTGATCCGACTAGATCCGTGAAAATTGATCCGAGTTCGGATCAGTTTTTGAAATGTGATCCATGATCCGTGATTCGAATAATATTTTTGCAAAGTGATCCGTTTCTGTGACCCAGATGGTTTTTTGCTCGATGATCCGAAATTTGATCCGAGTCACAACTCACAAATGACCTTGTGAATCCCAATTCTAGTGAAACCCCTCTCCTCACAACCCATACCACCCTTTTGAAGAGTTATGATCAATTTATGTTGAATAATGTGATTTAAAACATAATTTTATTTTTATTTTTTTTTTTATTTTTGTTCGTTATCGCGTTCATCATTCGAATTAGTTCGAAACTGGTATGTAATTTCTACTTTTCTATCAACAATGTCAAATTTACTCGAAAGCTCAAAATGGATTCCAATTCGGTGTCTTAGCTGTCTATATTTGTCATAATTGTATCAATACGAAGAATTCTAATTGATGGATTTAAAATCGGTCAAGTAATTATTTTCGTTGAATTTTATGTGAATTCAAAAGTACACAGTGATAAACGCGAATGAAAAACATGCTCAGTGTACTTATAATAACTAGCACATATTACTATGTAGTATACACCGAGGATAATTACCTCTCTTAAGTGCTCGAGATCAGCTTTATTTCCTAGTAATGTTATCGGGATTTGTATTGATGATCGCATTTTGTGTAAATTTTCTAGTGTATCTAATGCATAATTGAAGGAATCTCTATCGGTAATAGAATATACTATAATACAGCCATCTGACCATTGAACTTGTTCCTCGGGTAAAATGCAGTCTCTCTGTAACAAATATAATTATCTCATTCAGTAAACTATAGACAAGAAACTATTTATTTATCTCTTATGATGAGTCAATTTACCGTTTCTCCGGATACATCAATGATTTCAACTTCTACCGGTGTATTATTGATAGTTACAGTTTGTCTGTATAAGAGATCTGAAACCAAAAAAAGTACAAATTCATTTTTATTTATCGTACAAATAAGGTATTGTAAAAACATAGTAAACTATCATGAACTATACAGCTTTATTCGAGTATGATTTATCGTTTCATCGTAAACACGTGTGTAAGTTATAGTAAAAAATATACGCATGGCGAAACCATCTAAGGGAATTAACCTTTTATTAACAATACAATAACATTATTATAATGTTGATTGTACGATAAATAAGTGTCCCCTTTTCTTCAGCCGATTGCTCACCTTATTTTGCTAACTATAGTAACTAAGTGTAACCAAAAATTACAATTTTCCTAAAAAAAAAAAAAAAAATGATGGCATAGAAAGCTGTTGTTATTACTTATAAAGGTGGTTAGTATTCTAATCAAATCCTAACGAAAATATTCATGCATAGGTAATAATGTTCCTATCGTTCGAGTACTATATTTACATATGAACATTGTTATTTTTTCAAGTAAATCATTTGGTTACGTCATGACATTGAATATTTACATGTCTAGTACAAGCATCATATAAAATGTTGTTGTGTTAGGGTAACTTTTATGTATAAAACGGAGTGTAAAAAATTTAATATGACCCAAACAAATTTAGTGATGGGCGTTATGGATACTGATACTGTTTCTCAACCTCATGTACGCATTTTCACGGTTTACTCTTATTGCAAAATGAACCGTTGTTTACACAATACTTTTCCTGGTAAAGTAGTTATAGATACCCAAAACTCCCTTAGTTAAACACTTCTAATAGATATTTTTACAAGAAAAATTTCAAATTTTCTGAAATTTATCACCCGATGGTTACGATGAATATATAATACTACAGTGTAAATGCGTAGTACATGTCATCAAGGTCATTCAAGGATTGGGAATGATTTGGAAAGACGTGTACTTAGAAAGTCGATAAGGTGAGATGATCTGCATTCCATAGTCCGTACTGTACCAAGCATTTGGTATCCCCATTAAAAAAAAAGTTAGGATTTCCCATGGATCCTATATCCAAGTTAGATCGTTAACCGTTTTACTACTGAAATAGAATGATCTAGAGGTTACTTTTACAAGTACAAAATCACAACCGATCCGACGGAGACATGATCATTGCATGCGTATCGTATAAATGTGTAGAAAAAATTTCGGAATTACTCTAACTTAAAATTAATTTGATACAAGAGGCAGAATATTTTCATTATTTAGACTGTGACGTCGTCTAACGGTAGGTTATGGTTTTTCCTGAAACTATGTCACATTCCCTCGCGACGGCGAAACGTCCTTCGAACGAACGTACGATAAATTATTGAAGTCTCCCCCGTTCGATTAAATTTATTTCGCAGGCTTTTTAAAAGCCGTCACTTTGTTAGCGTGTTTGATGATTTCGTATAGACCGATACAACGATTCATTTTTACCCCGACCGACGCATCGTTTTAAATTACATTGTAACCGAATTGTATTTTGATAAATTAGTTACTCGATGCCTGTCCCTGGTACGGAGAGCTGTATTCTTCGAAGAAACCCATGTTGACAAATTTTCACGTTGTTTACAATCTAATTATAAAGTGTGTACCCAACCTACGGCGAATAATAGAATTTTATTTCCTGGAAATTATACTTATAAATAAAGTTTCACCCCGATTTTACGCGTATGACATTATTAATCCATGCTGATGAGATGCTGTGAGAGTTGATTGGCGAAGAGAAAAATTTAAATGTAGCCAAAATACGCGACAACGATGTATTAAAATTTGCCACAAACGTCACTGCAAATGTAACACTTGCGACGAATTACATTTATTCGTATATGTTAATATTACGAATACTCGACATTAGTTGTTGTCACTGGCGCATCGCATTTCGTTTTATTAATGAAATTTTTTAATACACACAAATTTCGGCGCCTCTTAGTCGACGCGCTTCGTCTTACAGCGTCATCAATGGCGTGGTTAAATTTTGTATATTTTATAAATAAAGCATACTATTTTGATGTTTTGAAGGATCTATTGATATCATAAATACGTATTTATTATTCCTCCTTTGGATTAATGTTTGTGAATCTGAGAGATTGTGGAGATTTCATCAATCTTTGAAGATCATTGAGGTTCGACCTTTTTTTCGAACTATGAGATTCTAGTACCTATATGTTTAAATTACTGACTTTTTTTTCTTTTTTTTTTTGTTCACCAGCATATGATTTAAGTACAGTTCTGTAAAAAGTTATTATTTTTGAAAGATTTAAAGAAAAAAGTTTATGTTTTTGTACACAACTCTCCCATCAATCGGCTTCTTTCTCTTGCTGTGAGTTCAGTTGAGTGATAGAACCAAATATTGTTCTTTTGGCTGGATTTTCAGTTTTTTTCCCTTAATTTCGGAAGTGCCGCTCTCAAAAAATGATGCAAAACGCCTACGTCATTATTCACCAGAATTTTGAAGGTGTATCCAGGCTTCTAGTGAAAAAATATTCGACTTGGAAGCAGGATTTTTAGCCTGATTTTCTATGCCATATTGTTCACGAAAACCAGACTATTAAGACTATCGAGCTATGGCGGATGGGGAGAGGCGAGCTGTATTCGAGTAATCCATTGTGGGGTTCTAGAAACCCATTGAGGTCATTTCACCATGTCAGATATTTATTCCCTTTTATTTTATTTTTTCCTTCCGAAACAAAAAATTATTTGCTCAGCTCGGTACCGATCAAAATCGATTAAATTTCGGCAGTAGGCTTGGATTAGTGGAAGATTCGATATTTTTGAGTGGTGATGACCCCGGGTCAAGATTCAATTTTGCCCAAATTTGGGGGAGGGGGTGGTAAGAAGCAAAAATCGCAAAAAGTATTCTTTTTTATGCTAGTCGATAGAGAATCGAAAGTGGTTCACAACATCAAAAAAACCAGTCTACTCGGTCAATTAAAAAGGGAGATATAGGGGGTTCTTTTTGTGACTTTGAAAACAGGCCTTTCTTCCCCTATCTACTCCAAATTAAGCTAAGAAATTGAAACTTGGTATGTATTTTTAGTAGGGGCCATAGATGTGTTTTTTTGGAAAATTCGACTTTTCAGACCCTTTGTACCCCTCCTAGTCCTAAAAAGTGGTTTTTTAACCGTTTTTTCTCATCTTTAAAATTTTTTTACGTGTATCTCATCCCTTCGGAATTGAACCAGCAGGTTGAAATTTGGCATGTAGATGTAAGAGGCGTTCTACGTGTGCTTTTTGAGAGCTTTAACTTTTCAGTTCTCTTGCATCCCCGCACAGTCACCAAAACGTAGTTTTTCGGTCGGTTTTTCTTATTTTTCGAGTTTGTTCCACCCATATCTCCTCTCATAATTTAGCTAGGAAGTTGAAATTTGGAAATAATTACCTGTACCCTTACCACCACTGAAAAAATAATATACTGTGCGCATTTTTTTTTCAATTCCACGAATGAACTATTTCCTTATGTACTTTATTTCAGGAGAATCAGATTCAAAAGCCAACGCATTGCGATGCTTTTTTGATCAAGAAAAATCAATTGAATTCTGACGAAACGCTGCTAATTGCACTAGAAGGCTGAAATTCCTATGTAAGTTTTGTAAGAGGATGCGCTCGAATCAAAAACCAAGTTGGAAAGAATAAGTTTCGTGAATTAAAATTTTGAAAATCTCTGCAGTCTATTCTAATTTATCCTTAAATAGTGCTAAAGTGTAATATGAAAGTTGAATAGAATTCGCACTAGCAAAGTGTTGAAAAGTTTTCCATCTTCTTAACTAGTTAAAATCATCTGGATCATCGTTGATGATTCTATTCTTCCGAGAAAATTCGTCAGAAAATGACATTAGGTGTTAACGTTTGATCCAACCGTATTTTCGATCTATTGCCACGCAGTCCAGTATTTTTTCCAAAAAGTCCACGTGCCTTTTACTTTGAAAATAAGCGATTAATTTTTCACTAAGGATTTATGTAGAAATACGTGCGGATTACTCGAGTAACGTTCCACCGATTCGAGTATAACCTTGTTGCCTAGATATATCGTAAATTTATTGGTAAAAAATTATCAAGCGTTCTTTTGATTAATTTCGAAAACCGATAGGTTGGCAAGGTATACTCGTGGCCGGTCAGCACGCTGTTCCCATTGAAAATAAACAACCCCTGCGGAGATGTACCACGCTTCAATATTCTACACTTCAAACGTGTAGTGTACGATCAGTCGGAATCGTTTTCCCTGCTTTTTCTTGAAAACGTGTCTCTTCCAGTAAGACACGTTTTTCCAATCTTTTGTTTTCAATGATCGGTACAATGGTTAAAAATATCCAAATCCATATACGATGTGCCAATTTTTTCACTTTCCAGCCCTTTTGAGATAGAACGGAAGAAATTTTTTTTTTCAACTTTCACACATCTTGGCGAACTTTATGTGAGAAACGTAGGTACCAGTAAATGTCACCCGAAAATAGTTCTTCCCTCCGAAATAGTTTTTATTTACGTAATTGCGCACCTATTTATAGCACATCTAAGTTTTGTGCGGCAAGAAATTAAACGGCTCTTTGAAGAATCGTATTTTTGTTTTCATTACGCACGTTGGGCTTGTGGTTTGTATAGAAAGAGTAGTATTAATGCCGTTTTTTAAATGAATTATTAATTAGGACTAATTTTAGAATATATGTATATATATATATATACACGCGTGTTTGAACACCTTACCTAAATCTACTCTATATGTAGTATATAGAATTTTGGCCTGACGTAAGTGCTCGGTCAACTTTTTGAAGAGTGCCTCCCTGTTGCCTAAAATAACGACGTTTACAAGCGATAATTGACGGTATTTATGTAAAGATAATTTTGGCAAACTGGCCGACTACTGAACATCTGGGTTGTATTTGAATATCATTATGGGTAATGCAGCTTCAATCGATTTTTTCCCACATTTTTCGTTATTTCTTAGAAAAAAGATTACGATGATGATAAGTAGCAGCGTAATGAATAATTAGCCAGAAAAAGCATATCACGTAAGTACGCATTGCGTGTATTCGATATGGATTATTTGACAAATTATTCGTATCATGAAGCTAGTTGGTAGATAGGTTTAGGGTACCTATAGTGCAGCGTGTGCACGTTGTTTGAAAAGGGGTCGTAAATTAAGTAGATTAAATTTACTCTACCGGGTATCTTATTTCAAGGAAACTATAAACAGATGAAAGAGACGAAGAGCCGTGTTGTGTGTGCTAATTACTGGCGTATAGATAAGCTATTTTGCAGAGAGAGCTTTTATTTAAACATCGCATAATTGAAATTATTATAATTGAGTAATGAAGTTGTATAGTCGATGTTTCAAGTTCCCTATATTTGCGTTGAAAGCATTTAACCACTGAGATGAAATTATCGAAGTAATTTTTTTTTCACGATTTACACGAGATAAAATTTTCAAATGTTTACGTAGGTAATTATTTTCTTGATCGTGTACCATTTTTTTTTTTTTTGATTTTCTGCATATGTTGGCTTACTTATTAATTTATACTCTTACTTTATTCGTGAAAAGGGTACCTATATTTTTATGTTTTTATTTCTTTGTATGCGAGCTCGATACGATGTTTATTGATCTTTTCTAGTAATACCTACTCGTGCATTTCATTTTTGTAATATTTCAACAAACGAGTATCGGAAACTTTAAATCTAGTAATTTTTGTATCGTAAATGAAGGTGAAGTCTAATTTTCAGAGCTCACAAATCCCAGAATTTTATGTTGCATGAAAAAAAGACATGTGCCCCAGTGAAACGAGTGCCAAAATTTTGGAAAATATTGTATTTTCGACATCAGAAACTGATTTTCAGAAAACTCGAGTAATTTATGCAAGGTTTTGGACTTGACAGCCCAAATTTCGAAGGAAAATTCACATTCTTCTCGTCCATAGCAGGGGGGGGGTGCTTTGACTCTTCCTTCCCCCTCTGTCTCCTAGGTCAATTAGGAGGAAATATATGTTACCTTGAAAAAAGGCTGTTCCTCCCTACCTCCCCTTCAAATTGATCTGACAAATTGAAATTTGGTATGTAGAATTGAAAAAAAGACTTAGTAGTAGCCTCGTTGCACCCCCTCATAAGCTTGAAAAAGTTGTTTTTTTTGTTGGTTTTTCTTATTTTGTAAGTTCGTTGCTCGCATATATATCCCCCCCCCGCGTTCCAAATTGGGCTAGAATATTGAAAGCTATTGTGTAGATTTAGCACAGATTCCAGATATGCCCTTTGATGTTTTCGACTTTTAAGCTCCATTACACCTGCCCTACCCTCACCATTGATTTGGAAAAAAGTTTATAATATTTCACCAAAATCACGCTGAAAAAGTATCGCATTTTTTCATAAATCGTAGGTGGATGGTAGGCACCTAATTAATTTCTTCATAATTACTATTTAGGTATACAACGCAGCTAGGATTTCTTTTTCGATTAAATTAAAACGAGAGAAAACTATTCAAACGAATTCTTGCGCAAGATGTTATTTAATTTTGTGGAAAAATATTTCCTATGGTTTTTTATGTCATTGTCGTGTTTTGAATTTTTCTCCGTTGAGTTGCTGCGAAAAAATTTGAACGATCTGTGAAAATTTATCAATTTGGCCGTAGACCAGTACACCTTTGTGTGGATGGGAAATATTTGAAGAGTTGAGTGCTCTACGATGGTGCTCACGGTAAGATTAACATTATTAAAAGAATTGGAAGCAGGGAAGAAAAAATCAAGTCTTACGTGTAAAGCAACGGAAAACATTTTTTTTGACATTGCACCCATTATTAATTGCGTCGTTGAATTTGATGCCAAACTGCGTTAGTGTAGGATTGGCCGATGCGAGCAGGGTTTTTTAATTACAGATGCTCGTGTTATGGTTTGTACATTTGCGAGCTTGTTTTTTTTTTTTATGTGTATGTGCGTTTCGAAAAGTTCACCATGAAATGAGTATATACTAACGGTTATTTTGCCAAAGTATTGGTAATATTTACATAGTGACCAGATTATCGTAGGTAGCTTGGTAGTAAATAGTAGGTACCTATGTAATGCGAAACGAAATGCAATTTTAATCAAATTGTACCCACTGTATAAGTTTCGAATGTATTTGTAGGCTACGAGTGGTATTATTGCGGTTGTTCTTTCGATGAAATATAATCCTGTTGCTGACATAGTGTTCTTTTTTGAAACACAAATCACTTTACTCGATAAACAGAAGTTCCATCAGTGGGTCAAGGATATTTGTAAGAGGAACAAGGCCGAGAAATTTTCGAATTATGAGGAAAAAAGATACTATGTATACCCTAAGTTGCGGTATCGTTGAAAATGAAACTTTTAGAATACTCGAGTAATGTAACGTAATTTATGAAAAATTTATATTACCTTGGTATACTCTGCATGAAAAAAAAAATATTTTTAACTTTATTACGCGTGAGTATGTTCATTAAAAAAAAAAAAGAAAAAGTTTTATTTTACAGTTGAAATATCTTCTCGTTAATCGGAGACTTCCTTATGTTTTAAAACATGCGACTTGTTGATTTATAAGCTTTCGTATACTTGATGGTACATTTTTTTAAATAAAATTTGAGGCTATTAGTCTATATTGAAATTAACCAATGTAAGAGTATCTAAGAGTTTTTTTTTTTTTTTTTTTTTTTTTTTTTTTTTTTTTTTCAACAACAGAAGAAGTGAAAATATTTCTCTACGTTTAAAGGTCAGATTTCTTTTTTTTTTCTTCTGTTCTACTCTTATTATTTTCGGAAACATTGTACTTTATGAGCGTTCGAATTATTATTGAATATTTTTTGTCTCTGTCGATAAGAAATGTACCTACTTGAATTGAAAAATAGACAAAAGAAGTCGATAAATACCGTCTGTCGTTGAAGAGTAGATTATTTACGAATAGGTATTATTGTTTCGCTGAATGGAGTAGCTGAAAACTTTATCTTAATCTGAAAATAACGTGTCAGAAGTACATGCTCTTTATTTCTGTGATATTTCTTTTGAATTTTAATGATTCTTGGAAGTAGAATACAATATACCTAACATAAGTAAATACTGTCGAGTTCATCGAAGGAGAAGCGAAGGTATGGTTTTTACGAAAAGATCGTAAAGTAAATAGCGTAGGCACATTTTGTTCCAAAGGTGAAAACTACCGAAGTAGAATAGGAAGGAAACTATTTGTACGTGACTGGCGTTCTTTATGGTATCTGTATCTGTTACAACTTCCTGTACTGAAGCTACTTCAATGGCCAAGTAAACCTTAAATTACTTTTGGAAAAAATACGCGCCTCAGGTGGTCTTTCAAAGGACTCTATGTCGTTTCGTTTATGAAATGCATCGTATCGCTATGGTGGTCTTAAAGGTCACTAATGAGCTACGAATCGTCCTCATATGAAAGAACAGGCGCGTGAAATTTTCATTTTTAATTGACCTTGGTTAGATTTTTGGCACTCGTTATAGTTGCAGTATTTTTATTTACCGATTTCAGATATAGGTAAAGTACCAATATTTTTTACAAAAAGTAATACGCCGATTAGGGTGGATCGAAAAAAAGAAACATACCTCGGATTTTGAGTAAACTCACATAGGTGGTTGACGTTGAATTTAAAACCCACCTTATAAAATTTTATAACTTTAGCTGAAAGACGGTTAAAGCTATGGGTCCTTAAAATGGGATCATTTTCGGAAAAAAAAAAAGAAAGCAGTTTTTTGTCATTTTCACCCCTTAAAAGTGATGTAGGATATCGGTCACAGAGCTGAAAAAGTGCGATTTGAGTTTTTGCGTCTCCTTGTACCATTGGCAGGGAGTTGAAAAGTTGCAGATCGTGAAAATCGACGTATTTCATTTTTCAAAAAAAAAAAAAAAAACGCAGTAAAAGGGCTTTTCACCTCAATAATGGGTCGAAAAAATTTTTTCAACCCAGAAGAATAAATTACAATTGCAATTGCTGAAAAGTTTCGCGTTGCAGGGCAGCGAATTGAAAAATTAATTTTTAGGAGTAAAAATCGAAGATTAGTTACTTGATAATTATGGCAATAATTTCAACGATTTCGGAATTAGGGGATTGACTGCCCTGTAACGCAAAACTTTGGTACAATTTCAATTGGAATTCACTTTTTTAGGTTGGAAAAATTTTTTGAACCCATTAATGAGATGAAAACCGCCTTTAATTGCGTTTTTTTGAAAAATGAAACATTTCAATTTTCCAAATGCCAATGGTACAGGGTGACAGGGCCGTATTTGCCACGAAGCCAACGAAGCTGAAGCTTCGAGCGGCAAATTTTTCGAAAATTTAAAAAAAATAATATGAAAGAATTCCCTCCCGTTTTGCGACTTGTTGGAAGGAAGTTGTAAATTGAACTACGTTTTTTCTGACCTTTGTTTACTTTTTTATCATTCGACAGTTTAAATTTCGAATTTTTAAAACAATTTTCTAATTCTTAAGATTTACTTTTCAATTATTATTTCAAAACAACGTTTAAACCAGTGGCGCACCCAACAAGGGAGTTACTGGAGCTATAGTGTCTTCCCTTTAAGAGTGAAAAAATTGAAGGTTCAGTTACATCTATATCGAATTTAATACCAAAATCACTGGAAACCCACCACCTTCGTAATGAAATTTCAAAATTTGAGCTTCAACATGTAAAAAAATGTATTTTGGGGCTTAAAAATACCAATTTTTCAAAATCTCGCCCGAAATTCGAAACCCAACCTACAGAGAAAGCATTTTTTAGGGCTGAAGCAGTTAGCTCCTTAGCAGTAACTATGGTATGAAGCTTTTAAAATGGAGGGGGGAGGGCGGTCAAGTGGTAAGCTTCGAGCGGAAAAAATCTTAATCCACCTCTGCAGGGGGACGTGGAACCTCAAATCGCACTTTTTCAGCTTTGTGACCGAGGTCCTACGTCACCTTTATGAGGTGAAAATGACGAAACCCAGTGTTTGTTTATTCGAAAATGACTCCACTTTGAGGACCCATAACTCCATCTTCCTTTGAACTAGAGTTATAAAATTTTTTAAGGTGTGTTTTCAACTCAAAGTCAATCACCTATGTGAGTTTAGTCAAAATACGAGTTATGTTTTTTTTTTCGATCCACCCTAAAGCCTATGTTTTTCTAGGAAATTTCAATGTAGTGAATTTCAGACGATTAAAAAATGAAAAAATTGCTACGCCTAAGCTAGGTTGTGTTTTGTGTTTATTATTATTATTATTTTTTTTTTGTGACTTGTAAATTATCCCGAAAGGTAATTGAAGCGAAACATTGCTGAAGTTAAATTATGATATGATGTTTATATCTGGTTATTATAACGGTAAAAAATACTGCGTATTTTTCAAAGAATTTTTCCCCCATATTCGAGTGTTGTCTTTTTATTTTTCGACTGATACGAATATGTATTATATACGAACGAATTGCGTATGATTTCGCAAAACATGTTGTAAACTCTCCCTTATGCCATTTTTTTGCTTTTTCCGATATACTTTGAGAAAAGCAATGAATTTAAAAAAAGAAAAATCGAATAAGTTGACGACTATATCGAAATGCTAAATTTTTTAGCGGTAAAGAAAAACAGAAGACGTTATATTTGATTAGAGAAAAATTTTTCCATTCAAATCCGTCTGTATACATTTTATATATATATATATATGTATGTATGGAAAGATGTCGAATAAATCTAACTTGACAATCATCGACAAAAGTGTCGAATTTAATTAAAAAAAGATTCATGCAAAAGATAAAAATCAAATCCGATAACGTAAATATTTACAACGAAGTCGGGTCAAAAAATTATTTACCGTCTGCGAAACACATCTTATTTTGTCGTGTGCGACGATAGGTCTGGAATTTTTATAGAATAAAAAATAAATCTCAGGGTTATAGATGCGGCACCACCGGAAGACGTATTGTCGATTAATCTTCAAAATAAACACCTGAGGAAATTTCCTCTCGCAGTGATTTTTCTTTTCATATCGTAATACGTCGTAGGTATAAGGTATATAAAAATTGTCGAACGTTTAATTTTAATAAAAGGTCGTTGCTCGATGATGATGGTGACGATGATGATGATGATGATGGTACACAATAATGAGCTAAGGTAATTTTCGTACACTGCCCGAAGTTCTATACAGGCATAGAGGCATAGACAGATTTAGTTTGCGGGAAATGCATCAACCGAAAAATAATTTATCGCCTTTCGCTAAGTAAATTGGTAAATTTTCTCGTTCGTCGTCGATAATATAGGCTTCGTATATTCTCCCTCGTTGTGTATGATGAGTTATATGGTAAAATGTGTCATCCGGCTGGCTCCTTATTATAATAAAAGCGTCCCAAGTTTTATCAACTTGCGTACGTCTACGTACCTACGTACCTACCTACCTATCTACCTATCTACCTACTTTACCATCTTACGATAAGATTGAAAATCGATGAAAATTAATTATATACATGCTTGGGCGTATTATGTATAATGAATTCTTACATATTTATTTAATGTATAATGTATAGGTGGGTACTAAGTAAAATATAGGTACTCGAGTCTGAAACCTCATAAGTTTTCTTGCGAGGGTATTAAAGACGTCTTTTGATGGGTATAATTTTTCAATACCTTACATCGGGAAACGTGGCTCGGTGCCTCGGTTATAATTAACTCGATTAATCATTATATTATTATTGCGTTTTATTGGGTAAATGCGTGCTCGACTTATGGTTTATTTTGATTTCGTTCTGTTATTTCGAATGTAAATAATAGGTATAAATATCAGAATTCAACTTGTACGCGACAAACAGTTGGTTTACTAATACGAAGATATTTATTAGGGATAAACAAGCCGAAGTGAGAAAGTTAAACGTGATGTCTCATGATCGTTATCTTAGTAACTTCTATATTTATTCCAAGTCGACTGTCGATATCGGACTGGATAAATTTTCTATCATTTTTATGATTTCAACTTTTTTTTTGCGCTGATATTGAAAATTTTGAGAATTTATAATGAGGACGATATTTTTTTTTTGTAAACATCTTCGATTTGGTTATAATTTTTTGGTCGTATTATTGAATGAAATGCTCTCAGATGAAATTTTAATCTCGTAGATCTCTGGGGGGGGGGGGGTAGAGTGATGGATTTTGAAAAAGAGCGCTTTCTCGTTTATAGAAATCAAAATGCGAATTATGCATTTTTTTTTTATTTTTTTGAACACACGTCCTCATTTAATATGATCCAACTCAAAAACAGTGCGTCTTGAAAAAAATTTATCCGAAAGCAAAACTGTTGAAAACAAAATTTCCAATCGATAATGTTCTATCAGATTTTTAATTTAGTCAGCGATTCGAGGTATACAAACTGAGCTTGAAAATCTCGGTTGTATCGCGAACCGTTGATCCTCTTAAGAATATGAAGACAAGTCATAAAAATGGAGGATCTTCATTTCTTTTCCGGACAATTTTTTATGTCACGTTGTCAATCAAAATCAGCCTAATTATGGTCTATCGACCAGTGGCAAATGAGGGGACGAGAGGAGGGGGAGGGGGGTGAATCAACATTTTTCGTTTTGTGGTCCTGGGAGACCATTATCATTTTCGGTGATTTCAGATATTTACTTTTAGTTCGTTCATTTTTTTTTCTCGAAGACTAAAATGATTTACTCGCCTCGATACTGATCAAAATCGCTCAAATTTTGTTAATAGGCTCAGATTGGTGGCGGATCAGATATATATGAGTGGAGATGACCTTGAGTCGAAATTCAGTCGTGCCCAAATTTGTGCGATGTGGTGCGAAGAGGCACAAATCACAAAAATTGTTCGTTTCTGAATCAATCGATAGAAAATTTAAAGTTGCATAAGATATTCAAAAATCAGTCTCGTAGGTTTGCTAAGACAAGAGATTAGTGGGGGGAGGGTTTCCACCTGGTTATGTTGAAAAAACGCCGTTTCTTACATACCTTCCAAACTGAACTGCGAGGTTAAAATTTAGTACGTAGATTTAGTAGGGATCCTAGATTTGCGGCGAGAATTTTTCTTATTTTTTTGAGTTTATTCTTCCCTTACCCCCCCCCCTCCCCCATTGAAATACGGGATTTTTATTTTGTATGTGGACTCAGTAGGAGGTCCTAAATATGCATTCTGTGGTGCTCCAAAACATCAATTTTTTAATTTTTCGAGCTATTGTGTTTATTTTTTAATGGTTATTTTCATTTTTTGTTTTTTGTTTTTTTTTTTTTTTTTTTAACAATACGCGAGTAAATATTTGGTTTTGAAATTTTGAAATGCCTATTTGGTGATGGAAGGATGATGGGGAAAAAAATTTCTAGAAATGACTGTAGATATGGTCTATCATCTTTGTAAGTTTGAAAAAAATTCTGTTGCAAATTGTAGAATATCTTGTATTTTGAGAACATTTACGGCATTATTCCGGGTGATGGGAGGGCGGAGGTAGATAAAATTTTTATCAGCGAGTTTTGAACTGTGGGAACCAATTTTCAGTGGACAATGTGAAAATTCTAGCCGAAGGACTAATTTACCCTTTTTACTGTGCGTTACGTACTTCTGAGTTTTTTTTTTTGTCCAATGTAAGTTTTGATTCTCAGCTCGAAATTTGTAATCTGTAAATTGGTCATACCAATCATAATATCCCTTCAGACTTTTATGTTGAAGATTAGGCCAATCTGCAAAGACTGATCCATATCTATCTGCGTCCAAATTTGGTATAATTTTGTTTTCATTGTCACCTAATCAGCTTCGAAAAACTTTTCCTATTCTTTATTTACCGAGTTGCAATAATAAAATGAATCTACGGACGATGTGTTTGAATCGCATTCGAAATAACTTTTTACGAGCCGCGAAGCACCTTATGTAAAATTTATTTTCACTTCTAATATTAAATACACTGTATAATTTTGAAACTTGGTCGTTTTTGCAACTAGTACGTTGGCCGAATTTTTCGTCCTTATAAATATTATTGCGGTTTTTACGAATATGTACGCTATAAAAATCCTTAGTTTATATTTTTCATTTAACAAGTGTAATATAAAGTAGGTATATATAATGAAGAGCTCATAAAAATTACGTTTTGAGGCATGTTACGATATGCGGAAGGTTTTGAATATTTTATGTTGCGAAGCATCCTACCAACGAGTTTCAAAAATGTAAACCAAAATTGAAACGTAGTTTATCAAGCTTAAAGCCCATATAATGTATCGTGCGTCTATTCACACTAAGAACATTTTCGATGTAAAATGGTCGGTTACCTACATTATTGTACTGTACTTCTCCGCATTCCTTGCCATTCGCTACTCTAACAGTTTCAACTTCGCAAATCCTTCGAGTGTATCTTCGATGTTTGAATGATGATGATTTATTATTGTTACGCGAGTCCTATTCACACGATTGTGGTTTTTTTTTTTTTTAGCATAGTAGGTGCTAGGTACGTATAAGTACATTGTTATCGAACGAAACTAGAACTGGCGTATTACAAAAGAAAACATTTCCAGCCAGAGGGTAGTTCATTATTCGAAGAATGTCAGACGTGCATCTACAATGAGCTCTATCTAATAGACAATAGATCAGCTCGCCAATTAAATAAGTACTTTATGCAAATACTTATATGTACACCTAAGTGTGTGTGTGTGTGTGTGTGTACTGTGTATATATTATTGTGTTTTGTACAAGTGCGATGCTCGCAGGAAAAATTCCATTAGGTACTTAATTCGATCGAGTACTAGAAAATGTAGACGATAGAGTAGAACCGCGGGCTGGTTACGGTACAAGTCGCGTTATTATTAGAAAACAACGAGAGTTTGGTACTAGTCTAAAAATGAATTTAATCGTTTAAAAAAATCGCCCGTGTTTGAACTTTCGGCTAAAGAAGTTTTACTGGCGAGATAGATAACGTGCGCACGTTTTTAGTACCTATATCTCTCTCTCTATATATTTTTTTCGAATAAAAAAAAAAAATTTAACGGCACATCACGCACTAGTATAGAATAGTAAAAAGTTTTATTGAATTTTAAATTTATAAAATAAATACACGCACACATACACACGTAAAAAAACTCGCGATTCGCGGGAAACATATTCGAACGGTGTAATCCTTGTTCAACCAAAGTTTGGGTGAATTTTTTCGCGTCCTAAAATATCAAAATATGCGTATACCTACCTAACCTATCTAAAACGAAATGGGGAAAAAACCTGAAACGAAGTCAACCAACTTTTATCCGCTAGATCGAGAGATTTACGTTGTAAATGTTTTTATAATTAAAAAGAGCAAAATTATAAGGTCAAATTTTCACGTGTTACATGGAAAGTTTATCGATGTTATTGAACTTTCTTGGTGTAGAAAATCGTCAGCCTATGGTTCAAAGGTTATGCATAGGTACCGTTTTGCTGAATCTCGGACAAGCTATATTTATAAAACGTGAGCGCGAAAATTTTAAACGAGCTTTAAGTCGTGTTAAAACATTGTCCTTTGGATGGATTAATAAACGCGCAAGGTTCTTAATCTTTAATTGATTTGTTCAAATAGGATTATTAAACAGAAAGTATGGAGTGTATTTGTCATTGTAAATTTTCAACGGTGTCGAGTGATTTTTATATAGAAAGAGTCGATATAGATTTATACGAAGGCCGTTGAGACTCTGAGAGGGAGTGGTATAAAAAGCTGTAATAACATTGAAGCTGAGGCGTTGTTCGGACCAGGAGCCTAATTACAGAAAAAAATCTGCATGCAAATAGGTATAATTTGGTATCTTGAGTAACGAATTAAAGAAGTATTCTAGGAGCAACATTACGAGAACACCCTCCAGAGATTGTGCGATCCAAAGTTCAAAAATCCTCTCTAAACTTCTGATAGTTGAACGTAGAATCTGTTATTAATTGAAATTCTGCAGGATGATCCGAAATATTTTAAGAATACTTCACCAATTGGCAGAATTGGCTGAGAGAAATAAAAATTCTTACGCTCACGTGTGGTCTATTTTGAAATTTAAAAGAGATATAAATAAGTAAATTTTTATAAAAAGTTTCCAGTTATTTTTAAGAAATTTTGTTTTAGAAAAAATTTAATCGTGCAAACGATAAGATCACACGATCATACGTAAAACCAGTCTTATATCGGGTGTTTCGCATTAACCTTCCATCCCTTATACCAGTGATAGGGAAACTCATGAGACTTACATGTATAATGAATAGAATACCCAAAAAGTTGAAGGGACTGAGATATGCCATTTTCACAATTTCCTTTTACTTCAAACCTGCCACTCGTTTTAAAAATTCATATTAAAAAAATTAATAGAGATAAAAATTCGCTGCTTGCTCTAACACGCTGTATATACTCTCGAATATGTGCGGTATGAAAATCAAGAGTGAGGGTGAAGTGCTTTGTAAAATATTACAAAATGAATACAAAAAACCGTGACTAAAAATATGTAACTCTTATAGTTTTTGTGAATAACTTTTGAAAAAGTCATAACAAGCATCTCATTAAAAAAATGTTTTAATGAACATGAGAGCACCTTTTACTCAGTGGTTGAGGTTGTAACCGCAAGAGTTGCATTTATACGGAGAAAAAAAATACCAATTAAATATATAAAATGTTATAAATTGGAAAAATCATGAACTTTAAAAAAAAAAATGATAAATTTCAACATTTTATATGTCTTCTTTGGGAAGCAACCTTCAGGGTTTCTGCTAAGGCCATGGTGTGGGGAGGGGGGCACTGCTAGTAATTTTAAAGATTTTTAGCCGACCCTTCGATTTTTTGGGTATGCTAACCATGACAGATGTAAGTTTGATGAGTTGACCTATCGCTGGCATAAGGAAACGGTTAATGCGAAACCGGTACACTTCTTGCCTACGTTTCGGTTTGAAGGGGCTAAACGCTGTTCAAAATTGTTGAAAGAATTAAATTTTTCGTGAAACAGTGGTGTAGAAGAAGGAATGGTGTGATTTAGGGATAACCCTCTCCCTCCCCGCACTCCACCCAGAGCGTTTTCTACGTAAAAATTCTTTTTTACACGCGGAAAAACAGTAAAATTCAGCATTTAGAGCTTAGAAAAAAACTCATTTTTCGACTCCTGGTTCTCAAAATCTTCTGACACGACCATCTCTCGTTTCGCTCAGGCTGTATATTTTCAACTTTCTGAGAAAAAATTTCAACAAATCCCTCCTTGAAGTCGACAGTTGTTACGCCGTTTTCATGGAATTAAAATTTCATTCCAGCTTCTCAAAAAAGAAAGGAAGGAAAAAATTGTATATGACTTGTTTTACATATCACCTTCTGATCTCACCTTTGGCATCGCCAAATTTTTCGTAAAATGGAATTTTTTTTTAATAATAAGAAAAATATTATATTAATTTACTTATTTCTAATTCCTATAAATTTCAAGATAGGCACCATGTTCACTCGAGAATTTCTGTTTCTCTCGGCCAGTTCTACCAACTGGTGAAGAATTCTTAATGTATACCGAATCACCCTGTATAAATTACTTAATTATAAATAAGCAAGTACGTATATACGTGTAATTATATACACGTAAATTTCTAAGTATTCGTATTACTAAATGCTGAGAGGTTCAAGTTTAAATCATGGGGCGAATTTGGCATCAGTATCAGTACGTAAATTTAAACGTTTACTATTTATTAATAATTATTTGAAAAACTTCACCATTTTGTAAAAAATTCGACCTCGAAATAAGTAGGTACATATCTAAATGAAAAAAAAAATTACAAATCAAGCGCTCGATATCTTTTAGTTCTTGCCTGGCAAAAATATAGCACTGTTAAGTGAGATTAAAACTAAATTTATTTGTTTTCGAGTCAAGTTTGCAAAGTGGAATTTCAAAAAAAAAAACAAAAAAAAAACAAAAAACAACAGAAATACATAAATACTATGTTAGAATATTTAGCTCTTAGCTCTTTCGCAATATACCATACTTGATATCTTACTCATATTTTTTTTTTTGTTTATTTATTTAAATTTCTCAACAAAATAATAATAAAAATTTGCCAAAAAATTTCATTTATAAACTTACCAGTATTCGAACGATATTCTCCAATGTATCTTCGTGTCAAAAATCGTACCGTCAATGCTGTTAAAAAAATGGTCGGTATTAATTTTTTTTTTTTTTTTTTGAATACGTATTCGAATGTAAAATTATATGAGAACTGAAAACTTACCGGACTTGCCCACGTTCACTTTACCCAAAACAGCGATCCTAACACGAGTTAAATTTGTCGTGTTTTTCTCCGTTTCCGTCTTCATTTATTAATTTAATTTTACCTGCGAAATAAAATTTTTTACTTATTTAACGTCTAGACTGAGATTTTTTTTTACTTTTCAAAAATAGGTACTAGATAAGTTCAAAAATAGCATATTGAACACGCTTTAATGTATATTCTTAATGAGAAAGTAATGAATTATTTGAAGGTCTTATGTCTGGGTAGCACTAGCTAACTAGCTAGTTACCTAAATATGCATGTGTATTTTTAACAAAGCAAATAAAAATAATTTTAATAATAATTTATTAAAAAAATTAAAAAAAATTTAGTCTGATATGCTCGCTGTTTGAATACCCAGTTTTTATCTATTTCAAAGACGTCTGCGAATTTCGAGGTTAAATGTTTCATATCTGAGTATTAAGATGGAGAAATTAAAATCAAAATTTTAAGATTAGTCTGGAAATTCTTCGTTTGAATGAATTTCACAATTAAATTAATTTTTCTTCGCACTGTTTGAAAATTTAATATTCTTGGGATAGTTCGCAAATGAGAAAGTATTTAGGTAACTATTCTTATTTATGAAAAAGTAGGTATAAGCAAGTTGATTTTCAGCGCATTTCTCAACTTATATTCAAGTAGTGTCTTTGTAGCGAAATTTTTTTGATAATTTTATATTATTTTAATACTACAACCAGGAGTTAAATTAGGTTTTGCCCGAATCGATGAAAAGGAGATACCATCTGATTCATTTATTTCCGCTTTATTACGAGTCGCCGCTGGACTTTGTTCAAATGGGTGTGAGGAGGGGGACAACTCCATGGTTTGCATTACAATCATTACTGGATCAGCAACTTTTTTTATTTTAGCATTATTGTATGTTTAATGTCACGATGAGAAACGTTCCCACCGTTATTCAAATTTGATAACCACTTTTTTTACCTAATTGTAACGTAGCCCCCCGCCTACCTTTCTTTCAGGTTTATAAATATTATCTTACAGTCATCAGATGGAAAATTTGACATGGATTAAGTTTCACAGACCCGTCCGATTTTGAGGGCTAAGATCCACAATTCAGGTTGGCTAATTTCGCTTATGTGAGCTGATTGGAAATTGAAGATTCGCACGACGATAATTGTTTTTTTTTTTTTTTTCATTTCAGACCTGTACTTATCATTTTCATTGTGCTTATTTATTTAAGACTGACATTGGGAAAATTTTACGTTCGAATTTAATCCAGCGAGGTATGTGCGATAGGTCATAAATAAGTTATCGACCATACCCATTGATATCATCATATCAGCGAGTTTAAATATCTCGTAAATAACGATACCATTAGACGGCTATCAATGAACAATGATATAAGTACATAAAGCCGTTTGCTCGTGGTCTAAAAATTTGTAAACTAAGCCATGCCACGCGTTTAAAATCATGGAAATTTTCGAGTGACATCGAAAGGTTAAGAAATTGGATGTTGACAAAACACGGTCTTAGTTTCTGCGATGAGCTAGTTAAATAAACTCGACGCAGGCAAAACAATATTATTAATTGAACTGTTAGAAAGAAGGTTACAAAGGCCAACTGACCGGATAATTGTTACGTAACTTTTTCTCGCCCATTTCGTTGTTGTAAATACGCCACTGACCGCGTCAATAACAAAAGTATCCACTTGTTTGCTATTATACGTATCTATCGTTTTGTCGAATAAACATCCCATCTACATTGTTGCTTACGTATACTACACATACGTTGAATGCGCAATATATCTTATAAATCGGAAACGCGTGTTAAAACGAGAAAAGGAAAAAGGGGTGAAAAGCGAAGAGAATTTGCTGAATGAGTGGAGTGATTAATTCGCGTCTAATTGCTGAAATGTTGTATCTCGTCGAGTTGATTATTTATTGGGTTCGTGAGTGAATCGAGTGGGCGAATGTTTCCGTGAATTTTAACAACAATTTTCACGTATTATATACATGCTATTTTAGCGTACGAAACATACGAAAGTATATGGATAATAATGCAGGAGTGTGTGAAATTTTTCAAAATTTCGGCTTCGTGATTTGTTGGTGTGGATTGAAGGTGTATGTTTGTCCAGCTTGAGATTTATTACTGGAGCAACTGCCTACCAAATATTTTCCTATCCTCGTGCACTGACGTAGCTAGATAGTAGATAATAGATATGTCAGACATTGTGTACAAAAAACTGTTAAGTAAATTGTAGGTACAAATTAATGTGCTCGTAGTAAAACAAGGGCCGATATTTTGAAGAAATATATTTTTTCAACCATCAAAAATGCAGTTTTCGAAGATTTATGGCAAAAAGTTAAGGATTTTTAAGATTTAAGTTTCAAATCTTGGGAAACCATAATATACATGTTAACAATTTTTAATTTTCTTAGCACCAAGGGGGGGGGGGAGGTTGAACTCGTGAAACCCGTGTATATGTGTATAACGATTATTTGGGTTTTATGACTAAATTTTTTTCACAGGAATTGTAAAGCACCATTCTTCATAAACCACATATCCAAAATCGGACGAAATTGGTGTAGAGCATTTTCCCATTTATGCACCCTTAAGCGGTATTTTAGCTTGATTTCTGTGTCATATTGTCAATGAAAACCAGGCTATTACAGTCTATCGACCTAAGGCGGATAACCGTTTTAGGTTCTTGGAAGACCATTACGATAATTTTTGGCCATGTCAGATATTTGTTTTTATTTTTTTATTTATTTTTTTCCCCCTCGAAAACTAAAATTATTTACTCTGTTCGATACTGACCAAAATTGCCCATCATTCAAGTTTGACGGTGGATTAGATATGTATGAGTGGGACGACCTTAGGTCGATACTCAGTTATGCCCAAATTTAAGGGGAAGGGGTCCTGAGGGGTCAAAACCGTAAAAGTAGTTTGTTTTTAAGCCAATTGATAGAGAAGCCAAAGCTGTATAACGTATCCGAAAATCAACCTCCTAGGTCAATTAGAAGGGGAGATATGCGAATTTTCCCCCTTTTTGACCTCGAAAAAAGGCTGATCTTCCCCTACCTACCCACCAAATTGACTTAGAAACTTGAAATTTAGTATGTAGACTTAGTATAAGTCTTAGATATGCTTATTATAATATTTTACGAAAATCAGGCTGAAAAAGCACTTTTTTTCTCTAGTAACTTCATCCCAATTCAAGATACAGGAAAAAATTCCAATCAAAAAATGTAGCTGATTAAATTTCCCATAAAAAATTACTACAAATTTTCCTGAAAAATTAATAGAAATGCAGTAAAATGATTTTGAAGGGAGCGTCTTTAGCATACCAAAGGTTTACGCAGTATGGGAATTTTTTTGAGCTCTTTTCGATTTCTAGAAGTTAAGATATTCTTTCTTGTAATTATTAAGGGTTCATTCTTAGTTTTTAAGTCAGTTGGTTTTTTCTGTCTTAAGGCTACTTCTGCTTTTCCTCCCTCCTAATTAGAGTAATTATCATGAAAATTCATTGTTTTTATGACAATTGCACAAGATAAAACCAGAAAAAATCTGAAAGTAATCAACTTTTCAAAAAATTATAAAATTCAATATTGAGATCAGTTGTCGATCAGATATCTACTAATTTTAAGAATGTTGCTACTTGTGGGTCTTAATTTCATCGAATGTTTACTCACGTGATGAACTATTGGTACAGTTACCTTAAATGGAGAGATGCTCCACTCCAATTTTGTTCGATTTTGAATATGTTGTTTGGAAAGTGTTGTACTTCAATTTTGTAAAAAAAAATTTTAGCCATGAATTAATCCGTTATTTGGTGCTAATTTGACTAGGTCTAATGTAATATTGATTCCGTCAGAAAAATGTGATATTTTATCAATAAATAAAACTTTAGAAAAAAAATCAAGTTTTTAAATGCAGTGTGATTGAGATACACTTCTAAAATAGATAACCTTTTATATATTATTTTTAGCTAATGAAAGTGAGCAGATCTTTCTTTCCTTTCGATACCAAATTTGAAAAATGATTATTTTTCAAAGTTTTTGGGAGTCTTTCTACTATGTTTTTTTCTTCCTATCTTCATCCTGCAGTTTCCTCATACGAACCTCCGATAATCAAAATTTTTGCCATTTTTTCTGCATGATTTACAGCGAAAAAATAACAATGACGTAATTTTCAGCCAATACCTCTCTATACTTCGACAATATAAATATTTTCCACAAACATAACAATTATTTTGTCTGTTGGCAAAATGTGTTACTAAAAATCAAACCCATACGATCATCGAAGAGAGTCCATAAAAATTAAAATAAACGTTAACATTATCTAAAGCGGTACCCACCATACAGCTCGTAGTCGTAATGGGTAAAGAATGATGACTATTTTATGACCACACCGATGTTTACAGCACAACTCGAAACGAAGAGAATTCCCCCATCCCTTCGGCCGCTGGTTATGAAATTTTTATACAATTCGTACTTGAAAAAATTGTCGAGATCAAAGCACTCGACACATCTCGATGGCTCTCTACAAGATATAATGTAATGTTATGTCATTCGTCCTCGCGGTGTGTCGTATCCGAAATTCCCTTTCGTCCACTTGCGCTTGTGTAGCGGTGAAAATAAATCTACCTTTTTTACGAGTTCTTTGACGTTTTAGATTGAGAAATGCGCTACATTGAAAGTGTGAAAAAGTGCGATCAAATTGAACGCAACGAATTACGATGTAACGCCAAGATTTATAATAATTAAATACGAAACATTGGCGCCACCGAGTCGAGCTTGTGGCAAAAATATTAAGTACATTTGTTTTCGTACGAAATAACACGTTTGAATAATCACCTACATGTATGTGTAATTATGTAAATTATAATAAGCACAGATTCGAATCGAATCGAATATGATTTAAAAAGAAAACTGTAGGTACTTCGAAGTAAATAAAAATAGGTATAAGATAAGTGACGTTTAGAGGTTTAGACCGTTATGTATGCACTTATTACATACGTCATCGTATACGTTGTGGATCCCCCCTCCCCTTCCCTGGTTCTTAATCTCACTGTATTTCAACTACTCAACCACTCGTTATTTTCCAATTTTGGAAAAGTTGACTAATGTGAAAAATTACTAACTCGTTAAATTAGCCGTTGTTTCGATGGTTTTGTCGTGAGATTTTAACAAAAGTTTACCACGAGGTCATAGATCGCTGAGATGAGGTTAAATTTACCATTTTTCATAAAACTCACGACGCGAAATACAAAATGTTCTCGGCGGTAAAGCCTGTTCGATTAGATTTTGGTTTAGTTTCAACTTTGCCTGCCAAAGTTTGATTGATGAGGTTAATTTCGATAAAAGATACCGCCACGAAGTCGACTCATTATGGAAAAATTTACACCGTTTGTGAAACCAAAAAAAAGGTACTATTTATACGAATTTTATTCGCTGTAGATATCGAATTTCGAAACTCTGGTTCATGCATTTTATCGAGTTTAAAAACCTCTTTAGAAAAAATTTTTAGGAGACAAGTTCGCAACAAGATGTCGACGCGAATTAATTATCTTGATATAGGCTCGAGTTAACTTGATCGAAAATTTGATAGTTTGTGAAAATTGCTCGGAGACAATTCGATCGTCTCGAAGGTTTTTTTATCTAAAGTTTTTGAAAAATTCTTATTTATTTTTTTATATTGATTGGGAAAAAATGAAATTTACACGATCGAAGTTCATATTCTGTTGCAAAGTACCTCAAAAAATATTACCACGAGGGAATGGTCAGAAGTGATCTTCGCCAATCTGCACAAATGGTTGTCCATCCTGGTACCCTAGGTGCCTACATACGGATCATAATTGTTTTTTGCGCCGCACAAGGCTGATTTTCACGTATCAGTGTTGTCACTTTAAAAAAATAACATATAAGGGTTGTGCAGGGATCGATGGAATGAGTAAAAATGTTTGTGTGAACAATTCGGTCAACTTAAAATTTAAAGGGGCAGTGATTTAAAAAAGATTAAAAATTCGGAGAAATATTTTTTATGATTAAAGATTCTTACGTAACTCTTCGAGGCGAGCAAAAATTATCATTTAGAAAATTGCGTATCTTCAAAATTGAAGGGGCTGTGTGCATGAAAGTCTTACAAGCCTTAAATGATTAACTTTATTCAATTCTTTCCGAATCAAAATTGATATATTTTATTTTTACTATTAATAACACTGAATAAAAAGGAAAATATAATCCGCATTCCATACAGTCCCTTCAATTTTAAAGATAGACAATTTTTGTAAAGAACTATTTTTGTTCACTTTGGAAAAATTGTGCAAGAATTCTTGATTATAAAAAATATTTCTACAAAATTCTTAGTTCTTTGAATCATTGCCCCTTCAACGAAAACTTTCCTCAAGCCGGGCAAAAAAAATACACGACATGATGGGCAACCATTTGCATTTATGTAGATTTGCGATGGACACTTCTGACCCTTTCTTCATCAGATGCCCAGACCTCATCTTTTCATCAGATAAAAGTTTCCTTGAATTACAAATTATGGTAATTTGTAATTAGTTGAGAAAAGTTCGAGGTACCTGTGGGACTTTTTTATCGAAAAGTATATCCTGGAATATATGTAGGTCTATTAACCCTGAATTTATAACTTAATCTAAATTCGAGTATTATGTAATGATACAACTTAGCATGCTGTAGAAATGTAAACTTTTCCATTATTGACAAATTGGTAATCTTTCAGACATGAAAATTTTTTCTTTTCGAGATGGTGAAATTTTTTTCAAAAATTTTTCGAAATCTTGAAAGTAACAGGTGCGAATACTTCACTCTCTTCTTGTTACAGTATTTTTTATGTTTGGATGCTTGCGTTTGCAAGCTTGGAAACTATTTGAAAAGTTTCCTAATCCCAATTGAAGAAAAAAATATTAAAAATAAAACTTTTCAGTTTGATTTAAAGCGTAAAGCTTCGAAATTAGATGAACACGAGTGGAAGAATTCATTTATGCCTATTTCTATTGCTTTTTTTTGTCTTTCGTGGCAATTTTCGGACCATTTTTTGCTGCTTTATTGTACTTACAAATCGTAAGTAACGTTCATTGAGTATTTGAAGTGTACGCGAATTGAAAAATTCATTTATCCACATCACTGGCGTATCTAAAAACGTCATATGGAGGGGGTTCAAAATTTTTCTGAGTACTGGGATGGTACGTGAATTTTTTTTTTGGAATAAGTAACATATTAAAAATTGTTTTTCCAAGTGTGAATTTCCAGAAATAAAGTAAATAATAATTTTGAAAAAATACAACAATTTTTTAACCACCAAAAATGTGTTTTTCGAAGTTTTACGACAAGAAATTGACGATTTTTGGGTTTCAATTTTCAATCTTGAAAAAATATAAGATGGGGTTTCAGCAATTTTTCATTTTTTTAATCCCAATGGAGAGGGGAAGAGGGATAACCCGAAAAATCCGCTCTAAATAAGCCACTGATCCGAATTTCAAACGATTTATGTTTTTTGTAGCCTACCAATCTATGTTTGTTTGTACTAAGTTACGTAAGATGAAATTTGCGCCACTTTTTAATCCTAATATTTTTAGGATATATTTTATTGATCTTCAAAACCAATTTAATCGCAAATTTCTGCTAAATAAATAAGAAATTTACAATTGAAAATTTTTTTCGGATTTTTGTCTACATCGTTGGCGGATTTTCTGAAACACTAATTTTAATGGCACGCTTGATCAAATCTTCATCACTACGAATCTTGTTTGAAAGATTTTATTTATATTTTTTATAGTGAAAAAATTTTTTTTAATTCAAGAGCGATGTTTTTATTTTTTATTTTTTATTTTTTATTTTTTATTTTTTGCATTCTTTTCAAATCAATCATTTGGTTATTAGGTTTTTGTTGTTTTGCAGCAACAATTAAGCCAAAAGCACATTAATTTTCCGAATTCCGAACATTTTTCTTTTTCCCAAATCATACTCGACACTTCTCTTTAATTTCCATTGCGATAATTTTCACTCCTAACATCGTTTCGTTCTGCTTAATCCGTTTTGTTAAATTCATCTTGAAAAATGAATAATTTCAGCTGGTGCGAATTTGTAAATAATTCCACCTTACTCTAATTATAAATGCAACCCTGACCTGTAGATGATTTTGAACGTTATCCACGGATTAAGTAACACGGCGAGCTTTCACCGTAGGATTACTCACCAGAGAGAATATGGTACAATCTTTGCATTGTTTACTTTTACCATTTTAATTTTTGAATAACGTTGAATTGTTTGTATGCGACGAACGCGAGGAATTTTCTGGCCAGCGGAATGAGTCCGTTCTTTGATGTGGTAATTTTTTTCTACACCGCGTGGTACCTCGTTCAACTTTTACATTTTGTACAAAAAATTCGCAGCGAGAAGAAAAATATGAATAAATGTGAGAGATTTTTTTGTGTACGGTTTTACGAGGCTATGAAACATAAACGACCTTTACAATAAATGTCATTTGTTCAAGCGTTAATTAAAATTTAAACTATATTAACAACATATTATTATTCACTAGGTGAAGTTGACTTGGGTTATTTAAACGTAAAATGAGCCAGTGTTGTTCTATTAACCTATATTTATAACTTTATATGATTGTTTTATCGATATGAATATTTTTGTAGAGGAAGAAAATGGAAGTATGAAAAATAAAAAATGTGTTCGGTTTTAAGAGAAGGATTGAGAAAACTCAGAAGTTTTTGCTGTAATTGAGTTAACTCGAGTTGGATATATTTACTTGGAGATTCATTTAGGAGAATGGATTATTGCACTGATGGTAGTGTAGAAATAAAAGATCCTGACGTGATATGAATATCTCAAAGTGTGTTAAAAAATGAATTAAAAAAAAATATGCACACCATTTAAAAAATATTTGATAAAGTTTATGAAATTAAAGCGAGTCTAAATATTTAAATTAATTTAGGCATCATAGAAAGCTGAAAATAATCGATCAAAAACACCTCATAAATCGTAAAACATTTTTGGTAAACGAATTAATGAAAATAAAAAGCTCACCAATTGATGGATAAAACACTTCAAAAAAAAAACCGTGCGGTAAAAGAAACACAGACAATTATTATGAAAATTTTATTTGCACTGAACAATACAAATCGTATCCACGTAATTTTACGTTGTAATAAAAAAAACACAACTTTAATCACCATCTACCTCAATGGGTAAGACTGAAATGAACAAGTGAAATAATTGTAAAGTGTTACCAGTGTGGTATTGTATAACTATTTGATATTGGACACGTTTGGCGCCTGCGTTTAGGCACCGACACAAGCACGTGTACTCGTGCAGACCACCTACGGCAGCCAACAACCATATATTCAAGTATCGTATGCCAAAAAATTGGCAATTTTTTTCTCTGCTGTGTACGTGTGCCGATGCCAGTTTACCATTTTACGGGTATATCGGCGGTGGATGGAATTAGAGGGGAGTTAATTGATTCGTATTATTATTATTATTTGATGTACGGTTTTAATTTTTCTGCTGCAACCTTTCACGCTCTATTAGTCGTACCGAAACGATTAACGAAATTATGTTTGGCAAAGATGGTGATATTACCTTCTGAACAGGAAATGTACAAGTATTAAAGATGTTCCACTTACCTCCTCCACATTTTGATTTTTTTTCGTGATGCGATAAAAGGAAAAAATAAACGTTTTAAAATGGTTTTTGTATCTGCAGATTAGAGGTTCATTTTTCAATGTTATATTCAGTGAAATTTCAAATGTCGTTTCCCATTCTCGTATTTATTTTTCGTTCCATTCAATCGCTAACAATGGTGTTGCTGAATAGTCTGATGACCGAATTGCACAGTAATTTTATTCATACAAATCGCAACCTACTTGTCACTTTAATTTCGAACACATGATTAGTCATTCGACACAAAAGTTGTTGAGGATGATTGGCTTTGATTTGTCATGTTAACAAAACCAGACGGATTTCCTGATATGGCAGTAATAATGTGGAGAGGGAAGATAAGAGTTTTTTTACGTAATGTTTTGGAAAATTTTGAATGGCTTAGTACCAAGTCGCTTAGTTTGAATTTGGGAAAGATAAACTGTAAATGAGAGTTAAAATTGTCAAATTATGAACTAATCGATAAGATATAAAATGTTAATTTACTTATCAAATAATCAACCGCTGTAAAGCAATTATTATAAAAGAAGATGGAGATTAGATAGGTTTTTTATTTTTCAACGTGCAAAAAATCCGGCCACATAGTGCCTAAATTAACTTTAGAAGGCTTTGATTTAGCATACTAGTGTTGTCAACGAGTGTTCCATTAATAAGTAAATATTAATTTTGGTTAGAAAGTAAGTATAGGTATTTTTTGTGTCATGGTGGCTAAAAGCATTCAATTCTAGGTTAGTATTAATTTCATACCTATTGAGTACTTTGATTCTTCGGTTTATGTTTGTGATGAACAGAAAGTGAACACAAAACTAGTTCTTGTGATGTGGACGTGAGGAATATTCCCCAACAGGAGCTTACGCAAAAAATGCTGATGAGAGTTAAGGGAGGTTTGAAATATAAGAGACGACTGTCATTTTAGGACAATCTGTAGTGAACAGCTTCACAATGAGCTGAGTTGGATAATCTCTCTTGTCTGCATAACCAGATTGCCGTACAGCACAATTGTCATTTCACGACAATCTTTAGTGATTGTCCTAAAGTACCAGTTGACCATCTGGACAACGAGTAATATTGGACAACCTCTCTTCTTTGCATACCCAGGTTGTCCTACAGAACAACTGTTGTTTCAGGGTAATCTGTGGTGAACAATTTGTTCTAAATTGCAGTTGTCCAGCTAGACAATGAGCAATGTTGGACAACCTGTCTTATCTGCGTAACCAGGTTGTCCTATATAAGACAATTGTCGTTTCAAGGCAGTATTCAGTGAAAAGGTTATCTGCCTGGACAATGATCTATGTAGGACAATCTCTCTTGTCTGCATAACTAACTTATTCTGCAGGACATTTGTCATTTCAGAGGAATCTGTAGTGAACAGTTTGTCCTAAAATACTGGTTGTCCACCTAGACAATGAGCAATGTTGGACAACCTCTCTTGTCGGCATAATCAGGTTGTACTGCAGGACAATTGTCGTTTTAAGACAATCTGTAATGAACAGTTTGTCCTAAATTACTGGTTGTCCACCTAGATAATGAGCAATGTTGGATAACATTTCTGGTCTTCATAACCAGGTTGTTCTGCTCATCAATTGCCATTTCCAGACAATCTGTAGTGAACAGTGGTCCACTGACAGCTCTTTGATCCGGACCTGGCAGTGATACTCAGCAGATTTGTAAAGTACATAATTACAAGGTTTAATATGAATCGGGTGACATGAGAAAAAAAAAGTTCATATTTTCCCTCGCAATCATTTTTTTAAACGTCGGAATGCCATAAGATCGGTCAAATAATTAATTTGTCTGAAAAAGATTTAAACTTTTAATTTTCACACAAATTGATTATTTTACGCTCGAGATTATGGAATTCTAGCGTTTAAAAAAATGATCGTGAGGGAAAAAATTGTAATTTATTCTTTCGTATTATCCGATTCATTTGAAACACCTGAATAATCGATGTACCTCCGACTTATGTAATGAATATATTTTTTTTTTGATTTTGCAATACTTGAATAGATAATTTATTCAGTAGAAAAATTGAATAAGCAAAGATTGGAGACTCCACTGGATATTTTTGACTATTCGTTGCGAATTTGCTAAAACTGGAGGTACTACGTTATGATCCTTGCGGAAAATCTCATCCATCCGTATCATTGAAATACTAAAAATGCAATGATGCTCCTCCACTATTCCCTAGACTTCGGGACCTCAGAATCTTTTGTTGCTGTATACTTTTGTTTCAGGTATTTCCACTTATCAGCAACTTGCTGAGTATTTCTACCGAGTTTTACAAAAATTTGGCCATGCAATTGAACTTTTCTTATGGTTTGGCTGATAAGGAGTACCTTATTTTCCTTATAAAATGCAATGCAAGAACGAATTTCTGTTGCTGTTCATTTGTTATTGGCAGCTGAAATTTATTATTACCGTAGTGATGAATAGAATTCCCGAATACCTAATGATTACCTACTCAAAATTAAAAGAAAATTATTGAACGTACAAGTTGCTGTAATAAGTATGGTACTGTTTTCAGTCTTATCAAAATTATTTTATGCCATTTGTGGAGTGGCTATTTCATCAGGCTTATTCGATTGAGCTATTTACGAAGTGATTGCATCATTTTCAAGATTCAAGTTATTTTGTGCTATTTGCGGAGGGGTTATAATGATGTACAGAGATTATGTGCGAGATTCTGCACGAGAATATTCTCAAGAATACCTATTCTCATACAATCAAAAGGTGGCGTGTGATGTATCGAAATACTCGTACTGGTAAGTGAGGTATTCTTATTCTATCAAAAATTAACTCAACCCTCGTCGGCAAAATTTCTTGGGAATTGAGCAGTTTTTTTGCTTGATTTTGATGTTAATTCGTTCCCGACTCGATTTTATTAATAATTTTGTTTGAAGATGCTGGCTATTACATTGCATGCAACCACACATTCCTAAGAGTTTCTCCAAGTCGTTCACAGAAGAAAAACGCCTGGTAATAAATTCAGAAAATGACATCACTCACCATTGGTGTGTTGTAATTTCAACACTCCTGTATGCATTTTAACCGTAATATAAAAAAGATAGAATGCATTGAATCGGTCTTTGTGTGTAGTGCAAGGTCAATGGCGCCACAACAAGTTGGTGTCCTCTTTCCCTTTGGAAGAGCCTCTTTGGCAAAATGACAATTTAAGAAAGTAGTATTCTAGAAGTAGTACTTATCTGTATCCGGTAGACCATAGGTACAAGAGAAAGTAATTCATAAATCAACCCCTGTTTGGGGGTTAAATGATTTCACACGACTTCTAATCTGTAAAAGCAAACGGAAATTTAAAAGTAGCTAGTATAATTTGTCAATCAAGAAGGCGTACCTATTTAGTGTAATGGTTTCGTTCGTAGAAAAAAAATTGGCGACTTTTTCGTTGTCGTCATGTTTTCATCTCGTTGATAAAAAATGCAAAAAAAAAGAGACTTAAATCTGAGAGTAACAAGTTTATGAATGAATGCATAAATTTTACTTTTAATTGGAATAGGAATCACTTCAAGCGTCATCTACCCACCGGGGTCATCTCCTTGACCATACTTTACCTGCGTCATTATATACGTTAACTCTTATCGTTTCCATCTTTTCTATAATTTTTTTTACGTAAAATCTACGTACTATGGTTTCGATTGAAAAAACAGCTGGATAAAGTTATAAATATGATAAAAATAAAATTAGATCGTTTAATTCGAAATGACCCAATTTTTTCGACGTGCTTAATTAGTTGACATTAAAAATAAAATACGTTACCCATGGATATTTACTCCATATGATTAACCGTTTCAGCTTTTGTTAAGGAGAAGGAATCAAGTCGTAAACATTTTTTTTTCTTCTCGAGATTAACGCGTAACATATGGAAATGAAGTCGTACGTCTTATTTTGTCATCAAAAAAATTCTCGATTTAATAATGAAAATTACTACGATTTAACGACTAATCTGTTCTGCAGCAAAGTATTTCACAATTTTGTAACCACGCATTGAAATACCACACCCCCGAGAATTTTTTTATTAAGGTAATAAAATGTAAATATGTATGAAAATATTTGCATTTTTTTTGTCACTTACTAATTATAAAAATTTAAAGAGCAACGATATGCTTATATTCCTCGAATATTTTAGTGTAAATACGATGACTGTGCGTACGAAAATATACTCATACTTACGCAGAAAAATTATCCAATAATAAAAAAATGAAAACATCGAAAGTTTAAAAATAAATCATATTTAATTTAAAATCGATTTAATTAACCCGGATAAATATGGTAACGCGATGTTTTGATTCATAACTCATCTTCGGTGCATCGAACTAAAAAATTTTCATATTTGCTGAATTATTAATTCCAAGCTACGAGTATACTATCCTTGAGGCGGAAGACAGATGGCGCCATTATCTTATAAATTTTACGAATAGCTGTCCTTTTTCTTTGTTAAATATGTTTTTGCGATGTGTAAACATACGATTTAGCTACGTTAAGGTCGGGGAGTAAATTATAGAAAATGAAATTTTTCGTTTCACTCGGCACGGGACGAGCGAAGAGGTGCGTGTCCCCTGTTCCGTCGGTCTTCCGCGCACCGCCCTGCCATTTGAAAAACAACGCTCAAGTATTTTTGAGCGATTAATAACCGTGCGCTAATTTATTACACGTTGAGTTTTAAATTGTCAATTTATATTTTAAAATTGGCTAGACTAATTAGCGCATTTCGAAAATTGTTCGAGCGTGTACAACATAGCAGATATCTAGTTTAGGTTGTTTTAGGCGTTCCTTTTTTTTTTTTTTTTTGCTACAATTCTTTTACTGTTGAAAGAATAAGGAGGAAGAGAGGTAAACAAAGGAATGTGTATTTTGAACAAAAAGGTGTTGTATATGCTGCGTGTATGTTCAAGAACAAATATGTTTTTTTGAATTTTCGTGTGAGTATATATATATATGGGTGTGTGTTGTATGCAGGGTAATTCTACAAATTTACATGTACGTTATTTTGTACGTATTCAAGATTTTTTGTAATTTATCATACTCATTACGCCCTGCAGACTTTTTTAATTTTAACAATAAATAGATTTAGATTCAAAAAAGCTGAAAATTCAATTAAACAATTTTCTCCTTTATACTTATTCTTTGTTTCATTTACTTACTGCTCAAATCAGAAATAGGTAAGTATATGAGACTGAAGATGATCAGGTTCATTGCCATTTTATTTTTACTTTCTTGAAAACAATTGTTATCTTTATTACGTAGTCTCTTTTTTAGTGAATTGTGTTTTTGAAATGAGAAGAAAGACAATTTCATTGCTTATAATTTGCTTATTTGGTAATGCTCCAAAACTGAGTTATGGAGAAAAAGTGAAACGCGTCTTATTCAAAAAAATTATCCGAATATAGGCGGAGATGAGTCAAAATTTTTGGGAAGCTTAAGCTCCCAATCTTCACTTTTCTCTCTCTCCAACTAAAAAAAAACCGTGATTAATTATGTGAGCTGAAAAAAAATGACTGAGGGCGGGGGGGGGGGGGGCAATGAGGCTAAAAAGTCTAAATTTTCAAATTGCACTTTTTAGGGGTGCAATGAGGCTAAAAAGTCTAAATTTTCAAATTGCACTTTTTAAGATTTTTATTAAATCCACATATCAAATTTCAACTTTCTAGCTCAAGTTGGAGGGAAGACAGGGAAGGAGCAGCCCTTTTTAAGGCCAAACAGGAGGAAAAACGCTCATAGCTCCCCTCCTAATTGACGTAGGAGGCTGATTTTTGGATATGTTAAAGAACGTTACATTATTTATCGATTGAATCAGCATGAAACAATTTTTGCTATTTCAGTCTCTCAAAATCCCCTCCCCCTAAATTTGGACATGACTGAATTTTGACTCGAGGTCATCTTCACTCCAGAATATCAAATTCACCGCTGATCTAAACCTATTTCCCAAATTAGACCGATTTTGGCCGGTATCGAGCTGAGCAAATGATTTCTAGTTTCGAGGGAAAAATAAAAATAAATACCTGACATGGCCAAAATCATCGTAATGGTTTCCAGGACCTCAAAACGGATTTTGTTGATATTCCTACCTCATCCGCTATAGGTCGATATAAACAATATCATATAGAAACTTGGACTGAAAAAAGAGGACTTGCACATTTGAAGAGATTAAGCCCCCATGACCCTCTTATCTCTGCTTATGGACCTGAACCCGTAGGCTAGTACGTCGAAAGAAAATTTTTGATGAATATTTGACTGTGAATTTTTTTTGAAATGTGTTCAGATAAGGGTGATTTCATTTCCTGAATTCGAATTTAGGGCCAGTTTTTTTATTGAATAATTCAGGTATATTCCACGTCATGTCCCGGGGTAAATCTTAATTTTTGACTAGAAATTTTCTAGGATTGTGTTTAGATCTCGGAAAAAATTAATTTTGCTGTGGACCCCGTGTAAAAAGTGGCACCCTAATGGGAAGGAAAATGTGTGTGAATTTTGCGATTCCTAAAGTCTTTTTGAATACTGAATGGACATGGACACTCTTGCTTTTTCTTCTCATATTAGTAAAAAGTTATTTTATCTAATTTTCAGCTCTGTATGTTTTTAATCTTTCGATTTTATTTTCAACTTTTACCTTCCTTGAAGACATTTCTAAATAAAATAAAAATAATGCAAAAATTCATGCGATCAATTTTCATTCCAACCCTTTCTTATTTAAATATTTTAACTGAAATTCATAGACTCATAGCAATGACATAATAATACTCAATGGAGGAGAGGGGGAGGGTGGGGGTTCGCTTAAAATTTTATTCGAAAACAAAAAAAAAACATAGCTCTAACAAAGCGAGGGCAAAAATTTTGCAAAGTTCGAAAGTGAGGGGTCGGAAAATTAGCATCATGATGTATTTGTAAAGTGTAAATTCTAAATTTTACTTTTTTTTCACGTGTAGAAATGAATTTTTATGTGAGGAAAGTTGCTCCAGAGTATTGTAACCTGCCCCCCTCCTACCACTTTATAACACTTGTCCATAGTATTTTCAGATTTCATGATACACACCTTGGTCCTAGATTGTTTAAATGAGCCATACAAAGTTGTCGTATAACTATACATAAACTCTGTGACCGATAAGCTATTTAAATTTTAGTTTTTTTCCCATTGAAAGTCGAAAGGATATAGTAAAAAAAGTTACGAAATGGCGTCAAATAAAATTTGACGTCTCTAACTTGACTTCTGACTCTTTTCAAAATGCTTTAAGTCCACTAACTTTCCAATTTTTAGGATTTTCATGTCTATTTTTAAATTTTAAACTAATCTGAGATGGTTCAGAAGTTAAGCAAAAAACATTACATTTTTTCCACGTTCATTTTACCAAAATTGAAATTGAAATGCCTTAGTGACTACAACCCCCATCCTCCTACTTTGAAATTTTTCTGTTCAGTCAGTACAGACTATTTACTATAAGTATGATTTATTTTTGAGTAGCTGTCAAAAAATTCTCAGCCGAAGTACTTATCTAATACGTAAACAGCATGTTTGAATTTTGTATAATTGACACTCTGTATAAGGACACGTTATTTAACGAAACATCAACGCAATAGATCATTGAAATTGGTGTACTAGAATGTATCGAATTATTAACTAGAAAATATAATTTACTATATTTACGTATTTTTCGAAATTAATAGTAGAAATATTTCCTTAAAAATACCTTTCAATTCGATTCGTTTACGATAAGTTTAACGAAAAATAATGGCCGGTGTGATTTTAGCAAGCCGAGAATGTATTTATGTCTCGACAGTCTCGTATGAATCAGCCGTCACATCACGAATTAACGAAGCAGGGGAAAGAAATGCAACTACGAATGCGAGCAACTTCAGCATGACACTGCCTAACGCAAATACATTCTTGTTATTAAACCATAAGCACAGCATAGAGCTTTTATTAACGATTCATTGCACAAGTCAGTGTACTGTTTTAATTATACCCAGTCCGAAGAACGTTGAAGGTAAGGTCGTTGATGATGGGTGTGTGGGTTCCGGTATTTTTTTTCTCAAATGCCGGAATGCCCGCAATTAAATATTCTTTAGTTTTGTGGTGTGCATGTAGAAATATGATGTATCTGTATGCATATCTACTTATCGCGAATGATAAAAGCATCTTACGATCTTGGTGATGAGTTTTATTCTGCTTTCTGTTATCTCTTTTGTTTGTAATGTACATTGCGTTCTGATGATAATTTCTCTTATTTTCAGTTCGTTGGCGTATAGTCGTTGACATGTGTAGTTGTAATATACTAATTAATTGTCATGGTGATAATGACGAAGTATACATTTTTATTTAAAATGAAAAATTAAAAAAAAATATCGCAAGTTACGCTTTTACAGTCTGATTTTTTTGGAATACTGAATTGGAAAAAAGCATCGTAACTAATCAGTAGCGAGGGTAAGGGTAAAACAATGAAGCTAAACAGTGGAGACCCTCAAAAGTCACAATTAGGACCCCTACTAAATCTACATAATGAATTTCAACTTCTTAGTTCAATTTAGAAAAGGAGATAGGGGAGGAATAGCCCTGTTTCAAAGTTAAAAAAAGTGAAAACGCCTCATATTTTCCCCGCTAATTGAACCAGGAAACTGATTTTTGGATATATTATACCACTGAGGATGTTCTATCGATTGCCTCAAAAAGAAATAATTTTTGCAGTTTTGACCCCTCAGCACCCCATCACTCAAATTTGGACATAACTGAATTTTGACCCGAGATCGTGCCCACTCGTATGTATTTTATCTGCCCCCAAACTTGACCGATTGACCGATTTGAAGCGATTTTTGGTCAGTATCGAGCAGAGTAAATGATTTTAGTTTTCGGAAAAATAAATAAAAATATTTGACGTGGCCAAAAATGGTAATAATGGTTTTCTTGACCCCAATACGGATTTTGTTGATATTCCCAACCTCCTCAACCGCCATAGGTCGATAGACTATGTAATTGTCTGGTTTTCATTAACAATATGACATGGGAAATCAAGCTAAAACAATCGTGTGGTAACATTGCAGAATTTATTACTGAATTTTGGCGTTGGAACTTTTTCAGTTTTCTATTATGAAAATACCTACATTAGAAAATTCACATGAAAATTCCAGAAACCTATCTTAACCTGTTATCGAGCCAGAGAGTACCCCGATACGTATCGAAACATTTTTCAACAGTTGAAATTCATTTTTCACCTCTGCAAGCAATTTTGAAACCACTGGAAAAATTTTTCAGCGACTCCAGAGAGAATTTGAAAGAATTGTGTGAATGCATTTCGAACATTTCAAAGGTGTAGATTGCAAATACAGTGTTGATTTTGGTCTCGAAGGCTTCATTGTTAATATACGCTTGCTGACTCCTTTCCTATGCATGCTGTGTTCAATCGAAATAACTTTCGAACACGATTCAGAAGAATAAAAAAACACCAAAATATTTTCTTCGTGAACTTTTTAAAATGTTGAAAAATTGAAGTACCAGTGTTTTTGGACTAATTTGAGATCGTGGATTATGAATTTAAGGGAGATATTATAACTTTCAGTTGTTTGTGTTGGAGAAGATTTTTAATTTTTTCCACATCTTCTCATCCTTTTTCAATAGATTATTTCACTCTCTTCAGTTCACCGTCGAAACAAAGCTTATCATAACTAAATTTAAACGATTTCTTTCTATATATCTTGGACCAGGCAAACAAGTTTCAAACTAGGGAAATTATATAATAATCTGTTAAAAAAAAAATTATTAAGCGAATAAATACATATTAGGCACGTGCAAGTATTATCGAAACGGGCTACCTACAAACTAAAAAACCGATTTTGTGCATTTTCTTGACATTTCGCTTCCGTCAAAGGTTGTTAAACTACTGCAGCAATGTAAGTTTTCGTGAAAAAATCTAGTTGAAAAAAACATCTTTAAGATGTAGAGAATGTTTATTATGATATGAATCAAGTAGTATTTGAAATTGTATATAAAAGTGTAGGAATTCCACGTGGGCATATATAGTTTTTCATCCAAGTGCTTTAACCTCTTACGAAGAAAAAAAAAAAAAGACATCAATGTAGGTACGTTTGACGTTACTATTCATTTTTCTTCGATTATATTCTTGGGGTAAGATGACGAAGACGAATTTAATAAAATTTGTATGAGGTTGCAGAGTTGAATAAGATTATACTATTTATGTTTCAAAATTATACGATAGGTATTTTTTATGCGGCAGAATATCAATGAAGATTTCGTACAATACCTTGCTAAATTAATTTTTTGTTTGAAGATCGCCAGTTCAAAAGGTTTTTGATCTTTGAATTGAATTAAAACAACATTGTACCTTATGTGATGTTGGATATGGGAGAAAAAAATTATAAGACATTGAACCTGAAGTAATTGTGTTTGAAAATTTATGGTACAAATATTGCACCATGAACTACCTGTTTAGGGCCTCGACACATTATATTTATTATTTACGTATTGTGCAATATTTAGAAATCGTTCAAGATTAGTAGGATATTTTTAAAAAAAATATCGCGTCATCGGTGGAATGCATATCTTGAGTACGCGTTGCAATTGCATTTTTCATATTTTACAAATATATCACGATAGCGTTGAAATACGTTGATATATTTTTGTTTACAACCAGAGAGTTGATTGGAATATTTAATTTAAAAAACGTGTATGCAAGTTTTACGATTTCAGTCGTAAAATTGCGTCCACGTTGCATTATTATAAAACATATTATTAACTTATAAGGATTCGCTACTCGTAAATAACTGCATGTTTTCATATGTACACCCGCTTATTCGGTTTAATTTTCATCTTTACCTTTTTTATTTTTTTATTTTTTTTTTTTTACTTGAAAGGAAAAAAAACCCTAAACTTTTAAAAAAGCCCTTGAATAGGTCGAATTTTGAAGAACATCTTTTTCACAAAGCACAACGACTTCAAGGATTGTATATTTTTGTAGTCGGGGTTTCGTAAGATGAATAAAAAGTATTGTGTGATATGTTTTAATTGGCTTATAAAATTTATATCTATACGTATATTAAAAGAAATTGATTTTTGAGGTGATTTTTTTCGAAATTCGAAATTCCTTTTTGTATAAAATTACATAGTCTGTTCGTCGGATTTTCTTTTTATATAAAGGAAATTACGGCGCGGCGTTTTTATGATACTTAGAGGCTAATAGTGTATATAGGTAAGGTAGATGAGGTCAACGAGTTGAAAAAAGTTGCTGTTTCCTCCCGATCAGACTTTGTATCAAGTTACGTACTCGCGTATAAAGGGAAGAAAGTCATTTAAATCGAATTACTCGCAAGGTAAAAAAAAAAGTCCAACAAATCGAGTAAGCTGTGTCTGTCCTCTGTCGGTCGTCTGAAAAATGATTAAATAGAAAGTACCTGTCTACCTATTACCCATACTCGCGAATAAAAGTATAATGAAAAGGAAGAGAGAGGATGGCGCGACGTGATTCGCGTACATCTATATTTTTGAAATGATTCCAAAGTAAAAAGCGTTAAATGTTTTCCAAAGAAGAAGTTTGTAATTAAAAGGATAATATGGAAAATAGAAGCTGTGTTTGCATTGAACGATTCAAAGTAAATAATTACTATTGCTTTGTCTGCGTCATTAAAGATGGAGTTCAATGTAAACAACATGGAAGCGGTAACAAATCATTCGTTTCCGACATTTTCAAGATTTTACATTCAACATTTTATGCGTTGCGATTGCATCGAACAATTGAGATCACAGGGTTGCCATTTTTAAATACAGCGATTTAAACTTGATCCAGATAACGTACGAAATATATGCGCGAATTACGAGTACGTGACAGAGTAATGCTGCGATGTGCTTATTTTAACCGAATTATAATGGCTGATTCATAACGTGTAAGTACTTGGTGCCCGTACTTATGAAAAAGGGACCTGTACCAACTCAAAGTGCATTTGGTTACGAAACTTTCGTCTACGCTCTGCGATAGCGCTTAGTTTATACATAGCCGCAGACGTACATAATAGTTAGGAGGAAAGTGCTGCTTATCAGGTCGTTCCAAAATTTAATGGTATATGCAAAATATTTAAATTTTCATTTTCTAGTTTTATAAATTAGATAGGTAAGAAACTAGGTAATTGGACAGCTAAAGTTTGCGTTTTTTTTCCAATTTTCTGTACCTAATTTGTAGTTATCAATAAAATTCAAATTAACAGATTTAAATCTGGTTTAAATATATGAACAAAGCACCGCAATGTATTGCTTTTTGAGCATGATTTTTGTAAAGTGAAGGAGATGATTAAATTGTCCTATTCCAGGGCGTATTCTAAGAAAATTTTGGAGCTACACAAACATAGTTCCATTGAGAAATGTCTAGTCTACTTTTCTATGTCATGTTGTCAACGAAAGCCAGGCTATTACTGTCTATCGCCCCACAGCAAATGAGGAGACGGAGGGCATCAAAAAAATCTGTTTTGGGGTTCTTCACCCCTCCACCTTCCCAACTAAATATAATTTGCTCAGCTGGATATAGACCAAAATCGATCAAATTTGGGAAATATGCTTAGATTGGCAGCGGAGTTGATATCCTGGGGTAGGGATGACCTCAAATCAAAATTCAGCTGTAGCAAAATTTTGGAGAGGAGGTACTGCGATAGTCAATCTATCATTGCATAACATATTCAAAAATTAGCTTCCTAGTTCAATTAGGAAAGGAGACATAAGGATTTTCTCCCTTTTTGACCTCAAAAAAAGGGTTGTTCTTCCTTTGTCTCCACTCCAAATTGACCAAGGGAGTTGAAATTTGATGTGTAGATTTAGCATGGATGTTGAACGTACCTTTTGGTGCTTTCGACCCAAAAAATGTAGTTTTTTGCTCGATTTTTCTTATTTTTTGAGTTTGTTCCTCGCTCAACTCCCCTTTAAATTGAGCTAGAAGATTGAAATTTGGTATGTGCCTAAAAAGCATTGCGATCAATTCACATATATAAATATATTTCATGAAAATCAGGCTGAAAAAGCAACATAAAAATTTTTTGTATGTTATTAACAAAAATTATTAAAATTTTCAAATTTTTGAAACTGCGCAATTTCTTTTTGGATCTGCACAAAATGTGCCGAGCTGCGTGTTAGAATACGCCACCCTGGTCCCATTCATAAAATAAAAGAAAGGGCGCTTTGCAATGTTTTTTTTTTTTTTATCAGTAGATAGAAATCTAGGAGGGGTACAGGTAGATATTGAAGTGAATAGTTGAAACCCTCTAAAAGCACGCCTAGGGCCCCGTACTAAATCTACATACCAAATTTCAACTTCCTAACTCAATTTGAAAGGTAAATATGCGTTCAAAAAACCATAAACCCTCAAAAGGCACATCTACGACCTACTACTAAATATACATGCCAAATTTCAACCACAAAGCTGTAATTAGAAGGGATATATGCGGGAAACAGCCTTTATTTAAGGTCAAAAGGGGGAAACCCTCTGTATCTCGCCATCTTAATTGACATATCTAGGAGGCTGATTTTTGAATTTGGCATACAACTTTAGATTCTCTATAGATTGACTTAAAAACGATCAATTTTTAAAATTTTAGCTCATGAGCACTCCTTCCCTTGAATTTGGCCATAACTGAATTTTGACTAAGGTTATCCCAGGAATTTTGCGAAGCCAACTTCCGGGCGGGGGGGGTGAAAATCAAATATTTGTCGACAAAAAATTTACAACTTTTACCAGCGTTTCCAACTTTTTTCCAAAGTGAAATATTTGGTTTTTATTGCATAGGATGGTTTGGATGCTCATCAATTGACGTCGAAACAGTTATGTGCATGAAAGGTCTCAACTCCTTCCTTACTGAGTTATTCGCCCTTTTAGCAGGACTAAATTTCACATAAAATCGAAGATTTTGGCACTCAGAATAAAAACTAAGGGAGGAATTTTGTGGAACAAATAAAATGAAACTTATTGAAAAGTATTTGGACATGTTTTTCTGTTTTTAGCTAAAAATAGGTGTTTTAAAGCAAAAAATTTGTTTCAACACATGAAAAACTGGTTCAACATAATCAGAAATTCACGTTTTTCAAATCTTATTCATTATTATCAATAGAGCTTCTTATTTAACACCTACCAACGAAGTTTTTATTTTATAATTGATTTATCAAATTCTGACTATTCCACAAAATTCATAGAAATTAACAATTAGTGGGGTTTTTTTCTTCTTCGCTTTCATTTTTAAACATTCTTGTAATGAAGAAAGAAAAATTATTTCCCTGTAAAACAGCTTGACTCAATTCTTCGTGGTCATTCTGACAACCTCGTTTATTTTTTCCCATAACATTTTAGAAATTGTAAATTTTGAAAAAATTAGGATTTTGGCACTAAAATGTGTTTGTGCAAGTTTTAAATTCATGTTAGTAAGTTCAGGCAATTGGCACAATTTTTCTCTTTTTGTTTCAACCATTTTTTTGCCAACTTTTCCCAATTTACAAACTTTTTCAGCTGGCTTAGGGGAGGGAGTGAGTGTGACGCCCTAGACTAATTTTTTCTCTCAAAAACTCGTGGAAATGCAGTTTTTATTCGTGAAAAAAATCCATTTTTTTTTTAAATTTCGCCTCCGCTTCGGTTGGACATTCAAAGAGGTTAAGAATATAGTGCGGTGTGAGCTAGGAAGTTTCTTAGGCAAAAGTTTTTAATCGTATCTTGCTCTATAGGGGTAAAATGTGCAAATATGCTTTTATTTTTTTCAATCTTGGCATGGAAGTAGGTATGTCTAGGAAGAGAACCTGTGGAGTACTATGGCATTTTTTCAGATTTTTCTAATTACAAATCAGACCTGAAAACCCTTTGAAAACTCGAAACAACTGAGTAGGATCCCAATTTTGAACTAACAAATAAAGAATGATAACTCGTTTGTTATTTAGAGTATTTCAACGGACTTGGAATTTTTTTATTAAATTATTCAAGTCGATACTTCTCTTTGTAGCTCCCAAAATTCATTGTATGCGATTTGTAATTACTGGCGTTTAAGAAGCAGAAAAAATTATTATTGAGTGATACAAGGAACCCACGCTCCCAAATAGTTTTACCGAAGTAACTGAAGCAGTAGGGATACTCTTCTCAAGAAAGCAAGTACCCGTGATTATAATCCAAACACGATATCGACGAGGAAATGGAATATTTAACAAGAATGATCCAAAAAGCAGCATGGCTCGCAACACCAAAATTAAAAAATGAAAAAAATCAAATGGTTTCGAAGCCAATATTTTAAATCCAATTAGAGAAAAAAGGAAGTTAAGAAGAATTTGGATGAACCGTAGGAATCCTAGAGATAAGACAGAGCTAAATAAAGCATTGAAAAGCTCAAAGAAGCGAATCTTTCTACCAGCAAGCAGGATGATTACACTGTACCATATGGAAAGCGACCAAAGCTCTAAAGTACACTCAAAAAATAAATCAGCCAATACGAAACAAGCAAAATCAATGGACAAAAACAAACATGGAGAAAGCAGAATTATTTGCCAACCACCTTTTAAAAGTTTTGTCACAGAATAAAATCTATTCAGCTGTAGAGAAATCTGTTGAAGACTCCTTGAAAGAGTTTTTCCAAACGTCACTTCCAATAAAAGGGATAACATTGCAAGAAATCAAAAAAAAAAAAAAAACAATTCAAAAAATGCCTTCAAGAAAAGCACCAGGATATGATCTGATTACTTCAGAAGTATTTCAACACGTCCCAAAAAAATTATCGTATTTTTAACATCGCTATTCAATTATTCAATACAACTTCACACCTATCCTACTTTCCTACCCAATGGAAGGTAGCTCAGATTAGAATGGTACATAAGCAAGACAAAGCCATCAATAGTCCTATTAATCTACTCCTAGTGCTGTCAAAAATTTGGGGGAAATCCTACTGATAAGGCTCAAACCACTGCTTCGAGAAAAAGAGATTATTCCAGATCACCAATTCGAATTCCGAGAAAAACATTCGACGCTAGAACAGCTACATAGAGTAGCTAATACAGTCATTAACGCGCTTGAAAATAAAGAGTTTTGTAACGCAGCTTTCTTAGATGTGCAATAAGCTTTTGACAAAATATGACATACTGGACTTCTGTATAAAATAAAAAAATGGTTTCCATATCAGTATTTTGAGCTATGCAGATCGTACTTAAAGGATCGAAGGATTATGACAAAACAGGAAGAAGAATTAACAGCAATCTACATTGTCGAAGAAGGTGTTCCTCAAGTATCATATTCATTATACAAAGCAAACATACCTACCACTGAAGAAACAACCCTATGTGTATTCGCAGAAGATACAGCTATTCTTTCAAAAGACAAGAGTAGCTTTAAAGCTACAAAAAAATTACAAACCCACTTAGACAAGATCGGAGAATAGATGACAGATCTGACTTGGAAAGAACATATAAAGAAAAAAAGAAAAGAACTGGACCTACACTTTAGGAAAATGTATTGGATGATGAGAGATGGTATCAAGTTACCCTCCGATAATAAACTATTGTTATATAACACCATGCTAAAATCCATTTGAACTTATGGAGCTACAGTTTGGGGAATGGCTAGCAAATCAAATAAGGAAATTATTCAACGATTCCAGAACAAAGTCTTGCGAGGAATAACCAGGACATCCATTACCGAAACCATAGAACGATTCAAAAATAGGCATCAAGACCGTCTAGAGAACCATGAAAATGTAGAAGCGATCAACCTATTTGATAATGGTCAAAGAGTACGACGATTGAAGCGCACCCACATACTGGATTTAGTTAAGTTTAGTTCCAGTGTATTAAAAAATTAAGGAATCAAGTACCACTGGGCACCTGATGCAGAAAAGATGTTCGTAAATTAGTTAAATTAATTGTGGCCTATGGCCGTTGCGATTCTCAAAATTGAATAAAAAAAATAACAAATGAAACGTTCGAACATCGTCAACTTTTTTGGGGGGATGATGGTAACTGTCTTGTTGAATGTTCGGGTGTATTTTGAATTTATACTTTGGAACGTCTCCAAAATTCTATGCAGATATTTTTTTACCAGTATTAATTTTACCCTTTTGAAGATTTCTATTCCTAATATTATGGAAGAGATTTTAAATGCACAGATCGGTTTATATTTTCATTCAGTTTTATTAGTCTATTTCGATTGATTAACTTTTTACGCATCGCTTACTTTGACCTTTTAGCGTTGTTCATTCAAAGTTTACTCTTTCTGAATGAAAATTTTCTTATAAATTTTTATGCCTGGTGATGAAAGAACGTTACCATACGGTTTGGCTCGTTCGTTTGCAATGCGATATTAACGATATTTTGGCGGCATCGAGCAATAATCTCGCCGTACAGCTTTTTTAATCAGGTCAAATACGCCAGTTGTATGTTTTTGAACCGAATCTAAAAATCATTAAACATCAATTACCGACTAATAATTATGGGCCGAGTGAAGAAAAAAAAAGCGAAAAAAACAACGAGTAATCGAGGTACATAATAAAGCAATTGAGTACCGTTTAATAATTTCATACGACGAATGAAAACGTTCATAAAATGTCAACATGGCGCATTTTGATAGGCGTTAATAAGTATGGTGCTTTCAATATACTGTAGGCCTACTATAGCTGTATACAAGACTGATGTGAGAGGAGGCAAGGTGCTGGTCGAAAGCCTATAGTGGCGTCTCTCTCTCTCTCTCACCCTTAGGTAATAATTATTATAAAGACTACAACTCAGGACATCCTGTTTGGCAGGATACTCTGTTCATTTCATAGTACGAGTACGTGTTTGGTCGTAATGATTATTTGAGTTTAAAGGCCGAGTTTGTCTGTAATACGCTATAGAGAATGGCAACAAAAAGAAGCAAAACACAAATACCGATCATTTTTCTGCTAATGTCTACTCTACGGTAGCCGTTAACGGTGGCGTTTTTTGAACCCGAGCCAAAAAAACTTCCTCGAATAGAGGGCAGACATATTCATTTAAGAAATCTAGATTGGCAAGTAACTACGCCTCGGCTAAAACGCTACACGCTTCGGATCAGTCTACGCGATTTTTATTCGTTTAACCGTACAAATGAGCGGTTTCTTTTCGTTTTTTTTTCTTCTTTTCTTCTTCTTTTAATCACTCGACGTCTCGCGAATATTTCTTGGCGAATTTTTTCGCCACACTTATACCCAGTACCTACGTGTAACCCTCCGGGAGCGGTATAATATCGCTTATCTTACACTTAATCCGTTGTTCTTGCTTAATTCTCTCGTTGATTGTACTAAGTAGGTACTCTAATTTGCGAATGTGACAAAATTGCAAACAACTCAGCGTTTTACCACCCATAAGTATCGAGTGTATTGTAGAATTTTAATAAAAAAAAACGCTACGACGATCTAATGAGTTTTCCGGTACTAGTTGAAGTTAGATTATTCGCCTAATTCTCGTCGTTCACCCTTAATACCTCTCTATGCATCAATTCGATTGTCTTTGCTGGTACCTAGCACCTGGATGATTTGCAGTGTATTTATAAAACCGTAATTACCCTACGGATTACTGAATCTGACCTGATTTTCATCAACTGTGTAGTACCTATCTTACGGTATCCAAAGCTGCCTATTCTGCTTATGCAGTGCATTTACTCACTATTCCTACTATCGAGAAATTTCTTAACGCAAAAGGGTTATGCATTGTGTATACGCTTAGTTAATGCGTTTGGCAACGTGGTTTAATGATAGATTATCCAACACCTTTCATTCTTGGCGACTCCCTCGAACGTCTAATGACTTTATTCCAAATTGCAACAAATTTGTATATGCTGTAACATTTAATAGTTTGTTTCGTTTTGTTTTGTTTTTGTTGTTTGTTTGTTTTTTTTTTTTGATTTTTTTTTTACGATACTACTTATTCAGCATGGAAAATAATTAACTTACGTAAGATTTTTAATAGCATAATAGATGAAACCTTTTACGCCCTGATTATTGCGTAATATTTTATACGTTCAACGAAACTAGGTGAACGTTTATCCGCGTAATTATTAAAATAAACAATGCTGTAATAAAAAATTTACCAAAAGAACTTTTGTTTATATTCGTGTAGAAATTAATAATTTTAAAGAAAATTCTACTCGATGGTTAACATGACATTTATGTGCAGCTTACATTGTAAATGTACAATTTCAGCCAAAAATATTCTAACAAGGAAACTGGAACTGAAGGAAAATATTGTGTTTAAAAATACGTGTATACAGATTTTTTTAATATCTTGAATAGAAGATTAATGGTAGAAAAGAAGGTTGAAAACGAAATCGGAGACATTTGACTATTATGTTATGGTATTCTTGCCATCTGACTGGGCCGGCAAGTTTGGTTGTGCTGTCGGGCACTTACCCTACGTGAGAAAAATTCTTGCATCGGCGTAAACATTTTTTGTACATAGATTATTATTTGCGTTTTGAGATCAAATCGCCCTTATCTAAACGCATTTCACAAAAAAAATTCAAAGTTAAATATTCATCGAAAATTTTCTCTTAAGTACCAGCCTACATTATCACGGGTTCAGGTACATAAGCAGAGATAGGAGGGTTATGGGGGCTTAATCGCTTCAAATGTTTTCATAAAAATTCAATAAGTGATGACTTGTACGACGGAAAACAGAGAAATGTCATGCCCTGGAATGCATGTTTTTGGACTTTTCACTCGTGATATTTCACAAAATCTTTGCTCTCGCTAGTCTCTCGGACCATTGCTAAATAACTCAGCAAGTCTCCTTTCTCAGCCGTATTTTCTATGTCATATTGTCAATTGGTAGTACTAAAAATCATTTGTTTAGCTCGATATCGACCAAAATCAATCAGATTTGGGAAATATAAGCTTAGATTGGCGGTGTATTTGATATTGTGGAGTGGATTTGCCCTCGAGTCAAAATTTAGTCATGTCGAAATTATGAGGAGGGGTTCCAAGGAGCTAAAATCGCAAAAAGTGATTTTTTTTGAGCCAAGTATAACGTATCCAAAAATCAGCTTCTCAGGGCAATTAGGAAGGGAGATATGGAATTTTTGATTTTTTCTGGAAAACCTGCAGTTCTACTACTTGGTTAAGATGGAGGGGGGTTTTATTATATCAAAATCAGAAGACGACTCTTTAGCATGTTGTTTCAGGGGAATTTATGTTTGAAAATTTTCAAAAGTTTTTCAAAAATCGAGAAGAAATTTTTTTGATAATTTTTTCCAAAAATTGAATTATTTCCATATAGTTGAAATTATCATCCGTTAGTAAGTTTTCATCATTTGTGCCTTTTTCAGATTTTCAGCCTGATTTTCTGTGTTATATTGCTAATGAAAACCAAACTATTTCAGTCTATTGACCAACGGCGGTTTAAGTTGAGGATACCAATTTGGGGTCCTAGAAGACCATTAAGACAATTTTTGTCCATGTCAGATATTTATTATTTTTTTTCCGAACATTAAAATCATTTACTCTTCTCGATACTGACTAAAATCGCTCCAATTCGGTTATTCTGCTCAGTTTGGCGGCGCATTAGATATATATGAATGGGGACGACTTGGGTCAAAATTCAATTTTGTCTCGTTTTAGGGGAGGGGTTGTTGAGGGGCCAAAAACACGAAAATTGCTCTTTTTTGAATTAATCGATAGATAATCTAAAGTTGTATAACATGGCCAAAAATCAACCTCCTAGGTCAATTAGGAGGGGAGATATGAAAGTTTTCCCCCTTTTTGACCTTGAAAAAGTGCTGTTTCTCCACCACCCCGCTCGCCCCAATATGAGCTAGGAAGTTGAAATTTAAGGGTCCTAGACCATCAACTGCTAATGATCAAGTGTTGACAGATCTGTACTGTCAACAGTTCAATTATGTTTTACGAAAAAGTTGAGCGTCCAAAATGCTGAATGTCAAAACATATTGTAAATAAAATTTGGACTTGTGCTGGAGCGGGCGAAGGTAAAATGCTCACAGGCTTAAGATTATATGTCTCTGGTTCGTTAGATGATATTCTGTAGTTAGATTACATCAGATAAAGAGTTGAAATGCTAATAATTGATGAAAAATCAATTACGTTCATAAATTAAGGATGAGAACTCTCTGATAAGTCTAGTGCTGCGTGGAAGGGTATTATTCGATAGTTGTAAATTGTAATTGTGAGACAGAATGTTTTCACTGTGAAAAAAATAAAAGTGAAAATGAAGTGAAGAGAAGAGTAATGTTTAATTTTATGATTTTAAATTGAAATGCTGAGCAAAATTATAACAATAAACCTTGACTTTTTTGTTTGAGTTTCAAATAATGTTCAACCCTACAATTTTATGTTGAAATGTTCGAAGTTATGCAGTTATGCAATTCTAAACTTTGTAAAAAGGATCACACTTGAATTCCAATGTGAAACATAGCCGTACACTGGTCAAGTCTGGGGGGGGGGGGCAGAAAAATCTTCCAAATGAGCGCTAATTCAAGAAGCAGTGGCATCAATGGCTATTTAATTGCTTGGGCCTTCTACCTTTATTTTTAGAAAGGGTAAAATTTGTATAAAACTAAATGTGACCTCCAAAAATGACATTTCATCGTTTTTAGTCCTACAAATCATAACTTATTAAATTTTTTGGAAAACGTAGAGGTTTGAGCCTCCTATACCACCTCATCCCCGCTCATTGCCCTTCTTCCTCGATCTAACCGTTCTGAGAAAAGATTTGTTGAAATTTTTAGCATAAACCAATTTCGATGGTTAAGAGTTAGAAAAGGAGCTTGTTGACGTATTTTTAAGCATCAAGTGGTCGAATTGGACTGTTAATACACATGTATGAATGAACTTTCAAATGGACAAAATCGATAAAAGGAAACAAAACCCCTCCTGAGTGATTTATTTTTTTTAAGTACATAAACTTACTTATTGGAAGCTTTAATTATCTGAATATTCCTTATAAAGCGCCAAAAAAAATACGAAAAACTCATTCGCTACTTTCTGCGGATTTCCATTGCCGTTTCAGTTAGGATGCCTATAATAATCATAATATCTATTTTTTAATGTCACTTGGAAATTTTATTCTCAAATACGTGCCTCGTTTACGTGTACACTAGTACGATATCTGCATTTTTAGGGGGAGGAGAAGAAATAACCCCCTCCCTTCGAGCACACGGCTTGAAAAAATTGCCTGAAAATTCAAGGAAATGACCCAATTTAAAAATTTTTTTAGGTGACAAGCATTAGATAAAAAACGATGAAAAAATTGTACCAAATACGTTAAAAATATCAAAACTTACATTTTTGACATTTACAAGTATTTCCTCCCCCTTTTTTTGAACAATTCATGCTGTATTTTTGTACGTCGCGATTACTGATATAAGAACCCTTGAAATGGGTACGAGGGATATAAACCAACTTTAAATGGACAAAGGTTAGTGTACTCTGCCCATTTCACTATTAAAAATTCATTGAAGAAAAAACTTTAATGATGGAAAAATTTTTTTTGAGAAAACAGGAAAAAATCATCTCGTAAACACTTATGAAAAATCCTGTACTCCTAAAATTGATGTCCTATATTCATTTCAGGAGGGTGCTTTTCAGAAGGAAATTCCTCTGTAGTTTTTCAGAAAATCTTTAAAAATGCAAAAATGATATTTTTTAAAACTCTAATGAAAAAGGATATGATGAAAATTTACTAACATCGATTATTCTATCTATAAATATGTGCAATAATACATTTTTGGGAAAAATTAAAAAAAATATATTTGAACTTTTAAATCCGTTTTACAAGTTGAAAAAATTGAGTTGGAAAGCTGAAATTTTTACTACATCATTTTGATGTCATTTTGCCTTTATTACGACCCCGACATTAGCAGTTTTACGAAAAAAGTGGGATTCAGGCCCATCCTACTATCCATTGATAACAATACCTACCGATATCTATAAGTTGTTAGTACTGAGGAAGCATATTTATGAGCTGCGATAAATTTTCTTTACAGTAGGTACCTAAAGAAGTGATACTGAACAGTTGACGTGTCTAACAAGATACATTACAAAGCTACTTAATGGAGGTAACGACGTTTTAAGAATTGTAAAAATTTAATTTCAGTTTGATATATAAACGGTCTGATAATACTACGCATACGTGCAGTTTATTTTATTGGCACCTCTTCGAAATGGCAAATTATTAAATGCTTATGTTTTGATAACAAGGAAACACCCCTTGCCTATGTGTCCCGGTAAGCATTCCGATAAAACGATATTTTATTACTCACTCACTAATGCATAAGAAAAATGACCCTATTAAAAATGAAGACATTTCGTAAACAATTTAAATACAAATATTTAACGCCACTGCATCGTTCGTATAAGTACGATATATTTTACAGAAAAATAATATATATATATACATATATCTCCTCATAACGAATGGCGCGTTGAAGAATTGAAGAAAAAAAAACTACAAAAATGTAACTACAGACGACCTCGAAGCTCATAAATCTACTATTATATGTACGAAATTTTGGTAAGAAATATTTCACCGAGAAATTTGTTGGCTCGGTCATTGACCCAGTGCATCTTATTCTGTATATGCTATACACCAAACTAATCCTAGTATTGTTAGATGGCATTTAACTATTCACTTCCTGGTACGACTGTCAACTCAAATTTCGTAGTTTATAAATTTTCTTTCCGTCTGTGAAAGAAATTCCATTTCGCGTTCACGCTATGCGACGCGATTATTAAATTAAGATATTCGATGAAAACAATTTTCCGTCAAAATTTATTAAATACGTATTATTAATTAGACGCGTGTATTTAGCGCTTTCACTTCGTCTACCTTGCAAGTTCGCCGAGTGGATTTCTGTTGAATATAATACATTCAATTGTTTAAATAGTCTATGTGATAAGCTTTGTGTACGAGTGTCTGAGCGTCGTGGTGAGAAAAAAAAATACTGGGAAATTTCTTTGAGTACTTTTTTGCATGTTGATCGAGTTGCGAGGTACCTTTTTTTTGTCGTGACGCTGACGGTTTTTATTTCCCATTTTAGCTTTACTTATTGATCTGCTGTATGCTACCGATAATCGCTAATTTTCGTGTTGAAGTAGGTAATGGGAAATTTCCCGAATAGAATTTCTCGTTAGTGTTGTATTTACTTGTTACGTGCGAATACATACTTAATTTTAAACTGCTTGATCTTACGTTAGGATTAGTTTTTTAGCTCAACGATGCTGATGACGTAGTTGAATTGAAGTTTTTCCAAAGGACATGGACTATATTCAAAGAGAGTGTTTTTTTGTTACATTGGTCGAATGATGTCAAATTGACGCGAAAAATATTTTAGATCTTTGACTTGATTCTCGACTTTGCCCTCCCCCTTTAATTAGTTGAAAATTTTTAAACAGGCATACGAAATCGTAAAAAATGTTTCTTTGAATTGTTTGACACTGATGTATGATTGTGAAGCATGTGGTGAGATCAGAAAACAAGTTTTTTCAATTCTTTTTTCGTTTTTCAGGGAGTAAAAAAACATATACCAGGTGTTTCGCATTAACCTCAACATCCTTATAACAGTAACAGGACAACTTATGAAACTTTCGTGTATAATGGTTAGAATACCCAAAGAATCGAAGGAGCTGAGATATGGTATTTCCAAAATTTCACCCAAACCTGTCGTTCACTTTAAAAATTCGTAGAAAAAAAATTAATAATGATAAAAATTCGCTGCTTGCTCTAAAACATAGTGTATGTTCTCTAGTATGTATGGTATAAAAATCAAGAGTGTGGGAAAAGTGGTTCATGAAATATGGCAAAATAGATACAAAAAAACATGGCTAAACATTAGTAGTTTTTTTGGTTTTTTGTTAAGAACTTTTGAAAAAGCTATTACGAAACTTCCAAGTGGATCAAGTAGAGGAAGAGAAAAATCGCAGGAAATGGTTTGTATGAGATAAAATAACTGTAGATATTTAATCTATTTCAATTGAAAATTTTGTAAAATTGAATTTTTCTCAAATTATATTGCAATATTATAGAGATGAAAATTTATCGTTGTTGATTATTCAATGTAAATATAAAATTATCAAACTCATTTTCAACAAAATTTTTAAACATTGTTTTTGTGCAATTTTTTTTGAAAATTGTTGATTTTTTGGAGAGATAAATTTGAACTTGAGGGGCTTGAAATTTTCACCACGTTAGTTTGAGATCATTTGGCACAACTACTGAGCACAATTCGTAATTTTTCCTAAATTTGTTGGTAAAAACAATCCACCCTATTGTTTACTTTCAAATGCCTCTTGAACATTTCTTTGTTGGAGACCTCATTTGGTCGAAAAATACCTACATTGAAATTGAATTGAGCAAACTAATTATTTATCTTGTCCCAGAAAAATAAAAGTTCTGGTAAAAAAAAAGCATCACACAGCGATGCTTTTTCAGCCTGATTTTCGTGACATATTACATGAGCTTTGACGGTAGGAACGGCTCAGTCTGCTAAAAGGCGCATCTAAGGCCCCTGCTAAATATACATAGCTAATTTCAAGTGCCTGGCTTAATTAGGAGGAGGGCTTTTGCGAAAAAAAAAATGAAAAAATAAGAAAAAAACGACCAAAAAGCCACACATTTGGGGCTGTGAAGGAGTGAACTTGAGCTGAAAATTCGAGACCCCCAAAGGCACATGTAGAACCTCCAATAAATGTACATACCTAATTTCAAGTTCCTAGCTCAATTTGGAGGGGAGTTATATGAGGAAGAAACTCAAAAAATAAGAAAAATGAGAAAATCTACCAAAAAACCGCTTTTTTGGGGCTGTGAGGTGGTGCAATGAAGCTAAAAAGTCGGAACCCCCAAAAGACACATCTAGAGCTCCATTTTAATGCTTATACCAAATTTTAATTTTTTAGCTCAATTTCGTGGGAAGATAAGGGAAGAACAGCCTTTTTTCAAGGTCAAAAAGGGGGAAAACCTCCATAGTTCCCCTCCTAATTAATTTGGGAAATTGATTTTTGGATATGTTATACAACTTTTGATTTTCTATCAATTGGTTTAAAAAAAGTGCAACTTTTGCATTTTTTATCCCTCAGTGCCCCCTCCCCCAAATTGAGGCATAACTGAATTTTGACCCAAGTTCATCCCCACTCATATATATCTGATCTGTCGCCAAACTGAGCCGATTGATCGAATTAGAGTAATTTTGGTCGGTATCAGGCGGAGTAAATGATTTTAATGTTCAAGAAAAAATATATGTAAAATAAAAATAATTATCTGACACGGCTAAAAATCGTGTTAATGATCTTCTAGGACTCCAAAACGGATTTTGTTGTTATTCCGGCCCTCATCCGTCGTTGGTCAATAGACTGTAATAGCCTGGTTTTCATTGACAATATGACATAGAGAATCAGGCTAATTACCAAAACATTATTAGGTATGGTACATTATAATTAAATTGACAGGTTCTACTTTATGAGTGTATTTTCATAAAGTGTCACATTTCTTGGGAAGAGTTTTTTTTTAGAAACGCATTGAACCACCCTCGACGGCCATTTTCCAGGTGCCAAATTCTGTTGGTTTTCCCTGGTATTATTATACTTGCTCACGAATTTTTTGAATGGGTTACATTTGTAAAAGGTTTTATTGTTCGAACTTCGTACATCCGAATAGAAATTCCTGTAAGTGCTAAATGGCACAAAAGTTGTGTTGCTTGTTCGTAGAATAATATTTCTCGATTGGACGATGACGTGATGGAAATAATTTTTTTTATGCTCGCTTACCTAGAATGGAAATATATTTTGTTTGTTGAAATGAGGTGTTTTTACGTTACATGATCAAAAGATATAATTTTTGTAACATAAGGAGACCTTCTCCAGAGTAGAAATTCTATTGAGCATCGAATGAGGTACATATGTATAGGCAACGTACAAAACTGAATCTCACATCAATCTCGAAAGTAGGTTTGTCTGCGTGTAATTCTGCTAAAAAAAAAAAACAAACTCCACATTTACACTTAATAAACAGGTCACAGGTGTACGATGAACCGATCTATAATTATAAGTTACACTCATCTTCGAGTTGACTGAGCTCGTTACTAAATTCTATAGAAAATTTGTAAAATCCTTAAAAGGTATGTTTACCAACATACTCGTAATTCATCATACGACAAGAATACTATCGTGACATCACAAAAGCATCCGAAATATGCGACAAAATCACGCCTCATGTACTATCCTGATGATACGTACGTACATTTACTTACGTACTCTGCGTAGTCGACGTATACGTATACTACGCATATAGCTATGTATGTAGATGTACATACATATACATATGCAGTATGTAATTTGGCAAAGTGCGAACTTCTCGCACTAACTAGTCGTTTAGTGCAGGTAGAAAAGATGAGTTTACTAACTCGATAATGATAATAATTATAGATTCTCGTTGTGGAGGGAAAATTTTCTATACATTCGATGATACGATACGAATTCATATTTTGACGACTCATATACGGGCTATGTAACCATGAACCTTCATTTACCGCATTTTGTTTGTTTAATAAAACGATCCAAAACAACTCTTTAAATTTACGGCCGTTTAAACGGAAGAGTACAGCGCCTTGTCATCTACCTCTCCTTACACTTTGTCGCCGTTTTAGAGCTTTTTCGCACCGTTTTGCCAAAAACTTATTCTTATATATACGATTGAATGTTTATACTGATGATGACTCATCATGTGTACGAGCATCATAGTGTACAATACACGTACACAAACTTCCTTTAGCGTACTGCAATAGGTATCTACATTAATTGTTTTCTTAATTTTTTTTTTTTTAATTTGCGCAGAAAATTCGTCATCAAAATAAAAAAGTTAAACCTGGTGAAATTACCGAGTGACTAAAATAAGTTATAGTAATAACAAATTATTTTTAATGCGACGTTTCAGAAAAAAACCCCTCGTATATGCATATTGTTGTATATTTTGTTGCAATCAACTTCAACTTTAAAAGAAAGATTCAATTTAAATATTCATTAGGTTTTTAATTGTTTCAAAATTCACGTGGATAATTTTTACTTTGGGTTTTTTTTTTCGCCTGGAATAACTAAGTGTTATTTTTTCAGAAAGGAATGTTTCGATATAAATGATTATTTTGTTATTGTAAAAACTTTTTTTGTATCGTTTAATTAGATCTAAAAAAAAAATTATGCACATCACACGAAGATCGTTTAAAGTTAAATATTTTGAGAAATTTAAAAAAGACGCGTTGCGAATTTGAAGAAAATTTCTATTAACTCAACCTAACCTAAGTTAACCTACAATATGGAATATAAAAAACACACCACGTTGTATATATAATTTATACTATTAACAAGCTATTATTTCGCAATTACGAACGTGCAAAAGATCACGCACCATTTGACCTTAATTTATCACCTTCGATTAGATTTCAATAGTTTGTTTTGGCGTATAAAATTACCTAACTGTATCTATTGAACTTTTGTGTTGGAAAATGGACTAAATTTTCATCAAAATGAAAGATAATACCTCGGAGAACTTATTCAGTACGATGGGTGTTTATTAGCGTCGTCTAGATTGGGGTAAATTCAAACACCTCTATCGGTTCGATTTTCCAGCCGAGTAATTGTAAATTACTCTAATTTTGGATCTCAAGTCTTTGTCTAGCTTGTCTCTAGATGATGACTTTTTAATTTCATTTTGATGAAAAAACTAAAAATTTATAATCGCTACTGAGTACGTTGTGATAAAGCTCATTGTATTGTGCCATTCGGGGAAAAACGTATTTTCCATCACGTGCGTTATTTAGTTTTCACTCGTAATTTATATACCTAGTGTGAGTGTATGTATATGTTCTTTTATCGCTACATTTCATTACAGTACCATAATACGTACTTAAAAGGTCACATTTGACGATAGAAAAAAGCTCGTTGTAAATTTGTCGTACTTTTTCTAATTATACGCATGGAATAAAATTATACGTTTAATAAAAAAAAGCTTCGTTCGCTTGTAAATATCGCATGCACCGATACTCTGTCAAATTGTCGCGCTATAAAATGTATTTCAAGATCAAGGACGTCTTGAATTTATATTTTGGGAAAATCCTAATTCGAATGCAAGTCAACATTATATGCTTTGTTTTTAGTAGGTAGGCAAGTCCATTATACGTTTGAAGGGTTCAAGCATCTATGTATGTACAAATGCATTTATATAGGTTCAGGCAGCTTTTTAAGATTTGCATGTGATAAAGAAAAAGATTTGTAGCTTTTGGTATGAAATAACCTTTACCTTCGTTATTAATACATACCATGTACTTAAATTTGTATATTTATGCACTTTCTTGTCATTGAGTACATGGTAATGTAGGTCTAGGTAGGCAATCTTTACATAAAACATAATACACCAGCAACGTATTCGTGATATGAAAACATGTCGTAGACTAATAAAAGTTGTTATTCGATTGAAAAATCAATACATTTTCATTTTTTAGCTTCATTTTCTACCTATGTCGAATGAAAGGGAGAATATCAAAGACATTCCGTTTTGTGGTACCAGAAGACATAGGCGCAAACTTGTCCACTGGGATACGGGAAAATCCTGGCGGATTTTTTCAAATCGGGCCCTTTTCAGCAAAACTTGGTCAGAAAGTTTTAACCATTACGTATGTTGATGTAAAAAATTAAAGGAATCTAATTTTTAGCATCGCCATACTTTTTTATTGATCTGAATTACGGGTAGGGAGGGTTCAATGGAGTTAAAAAGTCCAGACTCCTAAAAGCCATATCTAGGGTATCTCCTAAATGCACATATCTAATCTCAAGTTCCTAGCTTAATTTGGAGGGGAGTTATGCGAGGAACAAATTCTAAAAATTAGAAAAATCGATCAAACAACCACATATTTAGGACTGTGAAGGGGTGGAACGAGGCTGAAAAGTCGAGGCCCAAAAGACACATCCAGGACCCTCACTAAATGTGCGTCCCTAATTTTATGCTCCTGGCTCAATTTGGAGGGGAATTATGTGACGAACAAACTAAAAAAATAAGAAAAACCTATCAAAAAACCTTTTTTTGAGGTGCAGTAAGGGGATATAATAGAGCTACTAAGTCGGAACCTCCAAAAGGCACATTTAAGACTCTAACTAAATGTACATTCCCAATTTCAACTTCCTAGCTCAAAATGGTGGGGAGATAGGAGAGGAACAGCCCTTTTTCTAGGTCAAAAATAGGGGGGGAACGTCATATCTCCCCTCCTAATTGACTTACGAGATTGATTTTTGGATATGTTATATAACTTTTAATTTTCTATCAGTTGATTTAAAAAAGGTCAATTTTTTCGTTTTTGACCCATCTGCACCTCCTCTCCCAAATTCAGGCATAACTGAATTTTGATCCAAGTTCATCCCCACTCAGATATATCTAATCCGCCGCTAAATTGAGCCGATTGACCGAATTGGAGCGATTTTGGTCGGTATCGAGTGAAGTAAATGATTTTAATGTTCGGGAAAAAAATAAAATAAAAAATAGAAATAAATATCTGACATGGCTGAAAATCGTCTTAATGGTCATGTAGGGCCCCAAAACGGATTTTGTTGATATCACCTTCCCCCTCCCCCCTCCTCATCCGCCGTTGGTCAATAGAGCCTGGTTTTCATTGACAATATGACAGAAAATCTGGCTAAAAATACACACAAGTCGTATCACAAAGCTCACTCAATACCAACCCAAGCTCTTGAAGCAGTGTTGCAACTTGTAACATTTTTTTGTGGCCTTTTCAAATTTTCTCTCTGTTCTTAAAAAGCGAATGAAAGGAATAATGATATTTCTTTAAAAAAAAAACTGGTCAGTCACTGTGGCCGGAGTCATATACAAATGTAAAAAAGAGGCCCTTGAGGCTCGAGTTTTCAAAAATTAGAAAAGCGTTCAAGTACCTAAATTTTTGAAGTTTTATTCTATAATATTATCTTAAGATTTTCGCCCCCCCCCCCTTCGCTCGAGTATTTATTACCTACTCTTTGCCCACATTTTTAACACTGCAGCCATATTTTTCCAGTATGAAAATTCATTCCAGCAAGTTAAAAATAGAAAAAGCATCTCATGTCCCTATTTTGAACCCTCAGTCTCTCACCCTTGTTATTTCTAAAAATGTTCGCGCTCTCTTCGCTCTGGTGTGCTTGCTTCCTCTCCATTGCTTTATTTTTGAGAACAAAAATTCAGAAAAGTCAACTGCTTTATGCAAGAACGTCATCATGGAGGGGCAAGGGAGGCACTCCTCCCCTCCCCCAGAATTTTAAAAAAAGCAAATGTTCGGGTTTTAACCAAAACACTTAAATTTTGGATTTTTGTTTAGTAAAGTGAATAAAAAGAATTATCAATTTATGGCTGAACTTAACAATGCCGGTGTTCTACTCTAGATTGAATGGGCTATTAAAAATAACATTGATATTTTTGATCAATCTCGTGATTTTCTCACAAATCAGCTCCAAAGACAAGAATATCAAACTACAGCAAGTTATCAGCTACTAGCAAATTACTTTAAGCTTTAATTATCTCCCTTCCAATTTGATCTAGGGGGATTGAAATTTGGCATGTGGATTTATACGTTAATATCTACCTATATCCCTGCCTTTTTTAATTTACGAAAATCACGCTCAAAATGCAACGCATCGCGGTACTTTTTTTCCTCTCGAAACAATACTTTATAAAATTATTACCCGCTCTTACTATTGACAAAATGTAATGAATAATCCTTTGACATATGAGAGAGTGAATGTTGTGCATTTAAGCGTCTCTGACTGGTACCTAGGCTCTAGGCTGCCTACCAGCTTAAATGTTTTCGAGTTTCGTATGCAATGCGGTAAATAAACTATTCCTGCTTGTATTTCTCCACGGACCCGAATGGAACATTATACTGTTTCCATGTTCCGATTAAAACAATCAAATCGAACAAATGTTTACTTGAGTGTGGGATTTGATTTGAAAGAATTTGCTTGCATTCCAAAGAAAAAAACAGTTATTTGTACTTTATCGAAAATGAAGTTCCTACTACCTTTTCTTATAATTGAAAAATAAATCATTATTCATTATTATTGTACCGTATGACTCTCACTCTCGAGATTTGTGCATTTCTGCGTCATACGAGGCATCTGATTGAAAAAAAATTTGAGCTGGGAAATCTTGGGATGATGTTTACGCATTATAATGTTAGTTGACTGCTGTCGCGTATAATTTTATATTGTTGGCCGATATTTTTTCTCTATCAAATGACGTAGTATTTGAAATAAGAGCATTTTTAAAGAAGTTTCTGGTGGTGAAACGACGGATCGTTACAACTCGTCTAAAATCTGTTGCTCTATATGAATAAAAGTTTTTAGCTTTATGGATATCAGATTTGGTATTTGGGGTTTTCAAATGTGCTGTTTTGGGATCTTGAAACTATTAAAGTGTAAGTTAATTTTGAAGCTTGGTAAGTTGACCTAGTCTAAAGTTTGGCAATTTTTGGATTTTGAATCTATCTTTCAGAAGCCCAATTTGGGTTCTACGCTCGAATTGTTGTACAAATTGAATTCTGCGATCACGAAAACCCCTGTATTGAACTCACTCAATATTTGGCTTGTTGGAATTTATACCTACCTCAAAAAAGCGTAAATCATGAGGAATTTTCAAGTGTCAATTTTTTTTATTTTCGTCATAGCTCCATTCCATGTCCACATAGGAAAAAAGTAAAAAAACGAAAGCGTTTGTCTTTTAACGCTCTACAGTGTATGTCTGTCCCAATTTTTTGAATTTTTTAGCAAAACAAATTTATCCTTTGAGAAAGTTACCACTTTTGAGAAAAGGGGATGGTCCAAAATTTTTCTCATTTTACATTATAGTGGGAAGTACTATGCAAACAAAATTATACTGAAAGTGAATCAAGTAAATTTTTGAGAATCATTCGTGTCAATTGGAGATTTGCAAAAATGATTTTTTTCTTCGCGCCCTAGTTCCTCCTCACAACTTCCTGCGGGAAAAAGTTAAAGAAGTAAAAATGTTTGTTTTTCAAAGCTCTAAAACGTTTGTTTCAACATTTTTTTCGTGAATCAGTTATTTAGGAAATAATTACAATTCCACCTGAACAAGCCGGGTTCATGCCAGGAAGGGACACAAGGGAACAGATAATGAATGTCCGGCAAATCATCGAAAACTGCAGGGAGTTCAACATACCTGTAGTGATATGTTTCATAGATTACACCAAAGCCTTTGACTTTGTGAATTGGAAGAAGCGCTTCAAAGTTCTGAGAAAAATGGGAATCCCTGCTCATATAGTAGATTTGGTGTATGGTGGTGAAAGCTGATAGTGAAGAATCTGAAGCTTCTCAAGCGGAGCAAGGGGGTGCGTCAAGGATACACATCGTCCCCGCAGTTATTCAGCATCTATGGTGAGCATATAATTCGAGAGGCTCTTGAACATTGGACTAGTGGTATTTCTATTGGAGAAAGAAGAATCTCTAATCTGCGATATGCAGATGATACCACCTTGATTGCTGCGGGTGAAGAAGAAATGGCGGAGCTCGTCAACCTGGTGAAGATAGTCAGCGAAAAACTTGGACTTGGTATTAATGCATCGAAAACGAAAGTCGTGGTGGTGGATTGGGCCGAGTGTCTTCTAGTTTCTACAGCTCTCAGCAAATACAGAAAGGTCAACGCTTTTATAAATTTAGGCTCCATCATGGAAGCAGATGAAGGCTCGTTGGCAGAAATACGGCGTCGAATCGCTCTGAGCAAATCAGCTACGACCAGACTACGTAATGTCACCTGTAATAACAAGATCTCCAGAAAGGCAGGAAAGAGACTCATACAATCACTTGTTTTCTCTGTTTTCCTGTATGCCGCCGAAATATGGACGTTGAAGGCAGATAATAAAAGAAGAATCTACGCCTTTGATATGTGGATCTGGCAAAGGATGCTGAGGATACCCTGGACGGTTCGACAAACCAACATTTCAATCATCAACGAAATACAAGAGTCAGTCAGACTAAGTGTTTTATGCAAGAGATGCATTTTAGGGTTTTTGGACATGTAGCTAGGATAAAAGTTGAAAATCTCAAAAAAGACATTCTATTTGGTAAGACCCCTGGTAAAAGAGGGAGAAGAAGGTTTCCAACTGGGTGGTCTGACATCATCAAATCGTGAATGGGCTCTGCGGTAAGAGCTGCTTCACAGCCACGGGATCTTGATTGATGGCGCTCTGTTTTAGGTGCAATATGGTCGTAAGCGACTGAAACCTACTGATGATGAATTACTACAGAACAAAACTTTGCATTCGGGTGCCCTTCAAAAAGAGGGAGGGGATTATGCATGAACTTTACGGAAATTTGGGAATATTGAAATACATACTTTACAGTACTTATGTACAAAATTTCCGTTTTCCGTGAATTTTGATCGAGTTAAAATATATAAAGACTATCCTAGATAATTGGTTTGAAAATTTTAAAATACATTTTTCGAGATGGAAAGATAATCGAAAAAGTTTGAAAAAATTCCTACGGAATTCGTGTTGATATGGTTCATCAGCACTGCATGTTTGAAAAAATTCGGTCAAGAATATAAAATTTTATAAGCTGAACTCGTGTTTCGCAAAAATTTAGGACGATATCTGTGGTAAAGGTAAGATAGGGGTTCAAAATTGTTTTTGGAGAGCTTTCAGATCATAGGGACAAATTTTCAATAGATATTTTGAAAATCGTATCCAAGGACTGATTCATCATTCCCCCTTTCCTACCCGATATGCTCTTTAGCAAATTCTACCAGTGTTTTATTTGTTCAAAATGATTTTGAATGATTTTTGAAAAAAAAATGAATAAAACTTTAACGATGGTAATGAGACATTGTTGCAATTGTAAATTTGTAATACAGAATTCTGAGTTGATTATAAAATTATACTACGCTGTTATTGGTACTACGTAAAGTACCGTATGATATCTCCACCAACCACCTACCCTACGTACAATTTATGGCATTGGAATTTTACTAGCCCTACCATACCACAAACAGTGTAATTGATTTGTTGTTGCTTTGAATAGAAAAAATTAAATTGAAGAATACGTCGCATTTATGTTTTAATTTACATGTAAGTACTCGAATAAAATATATAATGAGTTTTTACGTGCTTGAAAGGTATTCTATAGTTTTCCATTCAACGTTACAAAAACGTTAATAATAATAAAAATTTTAAAATTAGTCAAACGAAACCTTATAAATTTAATTCTGTTCAACGCTTAATGGAACAAGTATATAACTTGGCGCAAAAAAATTTGAACTTGAGTTCTTTTTTAAAATTTAATAAGGTATTCGTGTTGGAAATTAAGTAAAAATAAATGTACGCTATACTTATCCGCTCGTTAAATAAATAGATGGTTAATTAAATTAGGTCACCGCTGTAACGAAAAGGATTTGAATTTTTTTCCCATCGATAGGTATCTATTTTACGACATCCTTTGCCCAGATTACCGACCAACTTGTACATAGACTGTCTCTAGAATGAATTAATTTTCAGCCTATTCAATCTAATAGGTACGTAGATATTTTGTTCACCATTTAAAATTTATCAGTAGCTCAGTAGGGTTGTAGATTACTTAGCTTAATAATGACAAAATTTACTCGTTTTAATAACCGTAGACCTTTGCAAAGAAATCGATCTGTAGTCCGTCTGACTTGTTGTTATTGAACAAGTTGCTTAATCGAAGATTACGAGGTCGTTCATCTTATTTGAATAAACTTTCATAAATATTGGCATTTTGTTCATTTGACCGTCTCGTTTGGGAAAATACGTTTTTATAAGGGTATAAGCATGTAAACGTCCTCACGCGTTTAGTTTACGGAAGTCTCATTGTCGGCGTTATTTTTTTCTTGGAAAGTTTGTGTTGTTTTTTTTTTCTACGAGACGAAATAATCCTTACTTACATGGATATAGCTAAAAGGATAGGCAGAGAGGTAGAAAGAAAGGTATCATCCCTTGAGACAGCTGTCAAATGCGTGTTGTACCATCGTATCGATGCAATTGATACGTGCAATAATAGAACTTACTGACCGCAATTGCCGATTTGTTCGAATTTATGATGATCCTAATTGATTAACACGAATAAGTCGTGGTGGGTGGAAATTTACTCGTCATTTTGAAAATGGAACGATCATAAAAAATGTTCTTTTCCATTCTTCGTATCACTAGTTAATTTATGAAATACTCGTGTAGGATTTTTTTGTTTGTATTTTCTCCTCTTCGAATGTCCCTTAAATCTAAGCCAAGGCTATAGTTTTAGTTCAGTTGTTTAATTATTCCCAGCGATCTTATCCGCTCCCTGCTATTATAGACTAAAATAGTAATGCATATTTTTTGTTATACAATGGGTTCCGCAATAACCTCGCTATCCTTATACCAGTGATAGGTCTACTCATGAAATTTACATGTATAATGGTTAGCACATCCAAAAAATCGAAGGGGCTGAGATATGCTATTTTCAAAATTCCATTTTCATCCAAACCTGCCGCTCACTTTGAAAATTTGTAGAAAAAAAATTAATAATGATGAAAATTTGCTGTTCACTCTAAAACACAGTACATACTCTCGAGTATGAGTGGTATAAAAATCAAGAGTGGGGGTGAAGTGGTTCGTAAAATATGACAAAATAAATATAACAAAACAGGACTGAAAATTTGTAACTCTTTTACGTATTTGCGAATAATATTTAAAAAAAATATTATGAGAACCTCATTAAAAAAATTTTAAATGAACAGGAGAGCACCTTCAACTCAGTGGTCGGGTCGGTAACCTCGAAGGTTGCATTTATATGGAAGAAAACATATCAATCAATGAAAAAAACATGAATACTTTTTCGATAAAAGTATTAAAAAAATTCAAGTTTGGAGGTAAATTTGAGCGAAGAAAAACGATTGCGCTCCACGGCAAGGAATATGAGTGAGCGACCAAGGTTAAAAATCAAAAGTGGGGATGAAGTGGTTTGCAAACTTTGACGATATACGTATTAAAAAATGTCGTTAAAAATTGTCGTTTTTGTCAGTTTTTTGTGAATAGCTTTTAAAAAAGTTCTCTTGTAAGAAAAAATATAAAATTTTGAAATTTATCAATTTTTTTCTCAATAATCTGCGATTTTTCATTTTTCAACATTCAATATATTTTTTCTCTCCATTAGGAAGCAACCTTCAAAGTTTCTACTTGGATCATTCGGTGGGGCGGAGGAGGGAGGTACTGCTACTCGTCTTTAAAATTTTTAGTCAGGAGCTCATAATAACTTCTTTAGAAATTGTACACACAAAACAGAAAAAATTGAAAATTTTTACCTACATTTTTTAATACGTATACCGTCACAGTTTGCAAAGCACTTCATCCCAACTCTTTAATTTTTTTACCAAAACCGTTCACTTATATTCTTTGCCTCGTGGCGCAATCGTTTTGCTTTTCTAAAAGGCTGTAGCAGGGTAAGAAGGACGATTTGCCCTTGGGTATCAAAATTTAAATTTTTTAAGAGACCATTTAAGCACTTTTTTTTTCTCCGCAAATTTTTAAACGATTTTTTTCAAACTTGGTATAAAAGTGAAGGTACCCAGGAAGAATGTTGTGGAATTTTTTAAGATTTTTCAGACCCTCGGTCTGACCTTGAAGTATACTTTGAAAACTTTGAGGGGGCGTATAAACCCCTCATTTTAGAACTTGAAACTCGAAAAAATTTTCCCAAGTTATTAAAAGTATTTTACACCTCCCACGTTTTTTTTTCAAATTTTTTGGAGAGATGGCTTCTTTGCAGCTTTCAAAAGCGAGTGGTTTTTGAGGGATTTAGAGGGACCACCACTACAACAAAATTTTAAAAATATGGAGGGTGTAAAATACTCTTAATAACTTGCAAAATTTTTTTCGAGTTCCTAGCTCAGAAATGCCCTATAGTTTTCAAAGCCCATCTTTTACCTCCAAAATTGAAATTTTTAGCCTGATTTGCTATGTCATATTGGCAATGAAAACTAAACTAGGTTATTCCAATTTATCGACCAACCATTGTTGGAGGGGGCAAGAATACCAAATAATCTGTTTTGGGGTCCTAGAAGGCCATTGAGACAATTTTTGGCCTTGTCAGATATTTATTTTAATTATTTTTTTATTTTTTTCTCCCGAATACTAAAATTATTTACTTTTCTCGATTGTGACCAAAATCACTCCAATTCGGTCAATCGGCTCAGTTTGGCGGCAAATTAGATATATATGAGTGAGAATGACCTTAGGTCAAAATTCAATTTTCACCCATTTTAGGGGAGGGAATACTAAGGGGACAAAAACACAAAAATTGTTCTTTTTCAAGTCATTTGATGGAGAACCCAAACTTATATAACATATTTAAAAATCACGCTCCTAGGTCCTCCTCTAGCTCCCTACCAAATTGAGTTAGGTACTTGAAATTATCTGTGTACATTTAGTAGGGACCCTAGATGTGCGTTTTGAGGGTCTCGATTTTTGAGCTCCATTACACTCCTTCACAGCCCCAAATATGTGTTTTTTTGGTCGGTTTTTTCCATTTTTTGAGTTTGTTCCTGGCATAACTTCCCTCCAAATTGAGCTAGGAAGTTGAAATTAGGTATGCACATTCAGTGAGGACCCTAGATGTAACTTTTAGGGGTCTCGACTTTTTAGCCCTATTGAACCCTTCCTATCCTTAATTCTGATTGAGAAAGAAGCATCGCTTGCAATTCTCGTGATTGCAATGTCGCGAAAATCAGGCTTAAAAAGCATCACTTTGCGATGCTTTTTTTCCTTATTTTTGTTTAAAAATGACTGAATCATTTTTTCTGTGTTTGATTTTTTTTTCTCCGCATAGAAACCAGCATCAGGGTTGCTATCCCAACCGCTGAAAAAAACATTACAAAATTTTAGTCATGTTTTTGTTGGATTTATTTTGTCATATTTTACCAACTACTTCACCCCCACTCTTGATTTTTATGCCACTCATACTCGGGAGTATATACTGTGTTTTAGAGCGAACAGTGAATTTTTATCATCATTAATTTTTTTCCATGAATTAAAATGAGCGATAGGTTCGGGTGAAAATGAAATTTTGGAAGTAGTATATTTCAGTCCCTTCGATTTTTTGGTTATACTAACCATTATACATTTAAGTCTCATGAGTTGACCTATCACTGGTATCAGGTAAGCGAAATCAATGCGGAACACCCGGTACATCAATATACGTAAACCATTGAATATAAAAGCCAATAAGTCGATTGTTCAACTTTTAAAAAGTAACTTATCGGTATTCGAATCATCTATAAAAAAATATATTCTTTGCAAAAAATACGCGAGTATTTCAAGTAGGTACATTGGCACGCCATAAGTTTCCACTAAATAACTGGCATATAAAAAGACTCGCCTACATTTAAAATGATCGCGTATGTCTGAACAAAAAACTCGAACCCGTATACATTTCAATGCATGAAAGTAAAAATATATCCACGTTCCCTATATATATATACGTGTAGAAAATGTTGGTTTCAAATATCAATGAATTGCCTACACAAATGGTGAATCTTATTTTATATAAAATATGATGATACACGTGTCTCTGTGGGAAATCTGAACTCTCGAGTGTCGATGTATTTTGATTTCTTCGAGGAATAATATATACAGCGGTATTTATCACCGCACATGGATGTAAAATATCATAGTACCTTGAACTTACGAACCTTAGCAACAATTTTCTAATGTATAAAAAAAATTTCCTTAACTAGGTCATCGAAAAAGGAAGAAAAAGAAAACATCGCTGCGGTTAGTCTTTCGCAGTATCCTTTAATTATAAATATTTGTTATACCGACTTGGTCGCTATTGCACCTACGCTGCTGTCGATTTTCATTGATAATTTATTCTTAGGAAATCCTTTGGTTTGCTATGACGAGTTACTTTTGAACGGTTCTTTATCCTATAACTAGGCTATGTGGATGTCATAAAAAAAATTAATAATTCAAATTGTATACAGTCTATACGTGGAAATTTGAACTAAATTTTCACATATGCACGCGCTCGTTTGAAATATGTACAAAAAAGTAAAGCGAATGAATTGTTTATAAGGTGGACGCACGCAAGCCAATCAACATAGTTAGGTTCTAGGTTGTTAGTTAGATACGTACGTTTTTATATCGGAACTGTTTCAATTCCGAATAAGCCTTTCACCTTACATAAATGTTCTACCTAATTAGATAATGATAGAAAAAAGTTTGCATGTTTAGACCTAAATGTGTACGCGTTCGATATCGAGCACGGAGTCAATAAACTTTATAAATTAAAAAACAATATTTTAACCATCTCGACGCGATCTTTTTACCTATTATAGCTACCTGTACCTGACTGGATTAGGTTCAGTAATTTTATCGTGATATTCTTCGCTAGATATGGATTTAGAGTACACGTGTTTTTATAAGTAACTGAGTTTCTTACACAGTGACAACTTTAAGTTTCCATTTTTCATTTCGAGAAAAAAGGCCAGCTTTGAATTTGATAGCTAAAATTAAAATCGAATGATGAAAATTCGCGTGAGAAATTCTCGTTAAAAATATTGAAAAATCGTTTTAAACTGACATCGTTAACGTGGCGCTATTAATTATACGAAACGAACCACTTGCTTGGAGTCTTATCTTTTTATTAATAATATTCTATTAATATCTAAACCCGCCTAAATTTGTCGCGTTAATTTACTTGAATATTTTCTTTTCGAAATTTTATGTAAAATACACGAAAAACATAGGTATAGGCATTAGAAATGACGTAAATATAACGTTAAAGGCTTAAAATAACCTCGTGTGTGTATCTTTCGTTAATTATTCAGAGCTTTCAGGTTTAAAAATATGTTTTCTTTTTCTGTTCTCGTTTGACTTTTTAGAAAATCCTTTAAAATATGTAATTGTGTAAAAAGAATGTTGAAAAAGTACGAAAATTGAAAAAAAAATTTAAGACATTTTCCTCTTTTATTGGAAAAATTTTAAACCATGGATATGTAATGATGAAATCCAAATTTTTTTATTTTTAGGATAAATCTGAAATATTATTGAAATACAGTTTCTAATACCTACTCGATAATCAACGTTTAATATCAAATCAATACATCTTGTTCATGAAATCAATGAATTAGGGAAAAATTTGACAAAAAAGGGTAAAAACTTTAAAAAGTTGATCAAAAATCGAGAAAAATTGCTGAAAAACGAGTGAAAAAATATGAAAAAAAAATTGTTATAAATAACCAAAATCAGTTAGAAATTGGAAAGAATGGGTAAAAACTGCCAAAAATTCATCTAAAATCGCAAAAAAATTTTAAAAATTGGGTAAAAGTAGAAAAAATTGAGCAAAAATCAAGAAAAAAAATTGACAAATAGTTGAAAATTTAACTAAAATATGAACAAAAAAAATCGTTAAAAATCATCGAAAATTGAATAAAAATAGGAAAAAATAGGTACAAACTACAAAAAATAAATCGAAAATCGCGAAAAAATGTTTGAAAATATGAAGAGAATTAGGTAAAAAATCGACAAAAATGGATAAAAAGTACAATAGATTAAGAAAAATTCAAGAAAAAACATTATTAAATATTGTTAAACAAAAAATAAATCGAAAATCGCGAAAAAATGTTTGAAAATATGAAGAGAATTAGGTAAAAAATCGACAAAAATGGGTAAAAAGTACAATAGATTAGGAAAAATTCAAGAAGAAACATTATTAAATATTGTTAAAAATTGAATTAATGTATGAAAAAAATTTTTAAAAAGATTGGTAAAAACTACCAAAATTCAATCAAAATCGTTTTAAATCATTGAAAATTAAATAGAAGTTGGGGAAAAATGGGCAGTAACTGCCAAAGGCCGATTAAAAATCGCGAAAAAATTTTCAAACTAAAAATTCGAAAAATTGATTAAAAATTACAAAAAAACGTTGAAAAATTAGTGAAAATTAGGTAAAAAAATTTACAAAAATGAGTACAAAGTGCAAAAAGTTGATTAAAGAAAATCGTTAAAAACCATTGGATTTTAGAAAAAACAATTAAAAAGAAGTAAAAAGTTTTGAAAAAAAATTGTTAAAAATTATCGAAAATTAGGTAATATTTGGAAAAAATGGCTAACAACCACAAAATACCGATTAAAATTGATCAAAAATCATTTTTAAAATGTTGAAAATTCGGGAAAATGAAGCAAAAAAAATTACGAAAAAGGGTATTAAGGGCAAAAAGTTAATCAAAAATGAAAAAAATCATTTCAAGTCATTAAATCAGGTAAAAATCCGAAAAATGGGAAAAAATTGATCAAAAATTAAAAAAAAATTATTTAATAAAATGTGTAGAAATTGAACTGGAATATGAAAAAAATTGCTGTAAATCATCAAAATTAGGCAAAAACTTAAAAAAATTAATAAAAAGCAGACAAAAATTGATAGAAAGCCAAGAAAAAAAATTTGATAATATCGATCAAAAATTACGAAAAAATGTACAAAAACGGGTGAAAGGTTCAAAAAATTGAGCGAAATATTAAGTAAAACTACTTGAAAAATGGTTGAAAATTGAGTTAAAACATGAAAAAAATTTGCCAGCAATTATCGAAAATTATGTATAAATTATGTAAAAACGGGTAACAACTGCACCCATATGAATTCACGAAAAAATTATGAAAATTACGTAAAAATTTGACATAAATAATGCGTGAAAAGTGCGAAAAATTGTTGAAAGTTGAAGTACAATATGCAAGAAATTGTTAAAAATCACAAAAAATTGGGTAAAAAGTGCAGAAAATTTATCAAAAACAAGGAGAATATTTTGAAAAATGGTTGAAAATTGACCTAAATCACGAAAACACCTTATTTCTCTATTTCCCTCCTTTACACGTTAATTTTATTATTTTCTAGCGAAATAAAAGTCATATGAAATACGTCATGTTTTTGTCCTAAAACATGTCCTTGTGAAAAGGAATACTTTGAACTTAGGTTCTCAGCTAGTTTTTACACCAGCTTGCTGTATCATCACATGTACTAATGTAGAAAAATTGGTCGTTTAGTTGAGCTTTAACTATTCATCGAATTGCAATTAATGTAATAAAAATTTTTAAATCGCAATTAACCTCTATAATGAAATATTGATGCTTAATTACTTATGGAAACATAATCTATAGAATGTGAACCAAATTTAGGTAGAACGTTTTGGTTTCCTTAGTTTGTACTTATCAACAGCTTCAGGCTTAGTGCAAGGTTGAAACATGAAATAATATTCTAAACGCTAAAAATGATTTTTACACAATTACCTGTCCGTACAATTACCACTTGAAAGTTATCACTTCTTCTGTCTCGATAAAGAACAAGTCGAGTCATTGTTTGATAATTTTTTATAGTTCAAGAAAAAACCATTCGAATGTGTGAATAATTCTTCCATCATTTACCTATCAATTTTTCAACCTGTAAACGTGAACAACGTATTTACGCAAATCGTTGGAGAAAAATCTAACAAAAATTTTTATTTATTATTAAAAAATAATGTTAAAAACATACATCGTAGGAATAATTTATAATCACTACATGTACGAACAGTAGATTAAATGTATTTACAATATAGCTACGTTGTAATCTAAAAAGACAAAAACGCTGGGTAACACTTTGTGCTTTAATATTCATCCGCACTGAAGAAAAATATTTCTTATGAATTGTAAAAAATTCTAAGTAAATTTTGAATGAATTACCTTTGGTTTTCAATATTAAAAAAAAAAAAAAGTAAAGAAAAAAAGAAAAAAAGGAAATATATCAGGGAACATGAAAAACGTACGAAATTGCTATAAAAGGTATTAAGTTGAACCAAGTTGACTAGTTAAAATATTAACGTAATGAATACGCGTATATTTAAGCACAAACTTACATCGAAATATACATTTAAAAAATAAATAAATAAATTACTAATTATAATTTATTCCCTTTATGTTACTACGTTTGATTATTTACAATACGCGTGACTTTTTTATATTATGTACATGGGTGCAATAACAATAAAAAATACAAGCAATGTAATCAATTTATAAAGAAAGAAAGTATCTCATAAAATCACATACTCGTATTACATATGAAAATTTCTATTCGCGATGTAAATGTTTCTCAATGATAGAAAAAAATGACCGTCATTTACACATACAATTGCTAAACTTTCGACGTTAACGTTGATAACGCAAAGAGATTATCCACTATTCACAACTGTCGACATCTCAGTTTTTACTTTTTGTTCAAAACAATATTGCCTACGTTTATTACTTTTTAAATGAAATTCTTATGAAATAGGTACAAGTAAGAAATAATTATGTAACATCATCGACCACTCGATTGGGTAGATATTCGAACAACAAAAACAGTGACAATGAAGATAGCAATGATTAATCTACCTTCACGACGCTATAGATTTTTCGGATGAACCAGAAACATGCGAAAAATCCCATACAGCCTGTAAACATCAACATAATTTGTCGTAATACTTAATTTGTTCATTACTGTGTATATTACATCCGTATTGGACACTTGAGTCAATAGACGCTTGATCAACAACATTACCTGTTAAAAGGAAAAATAGGAAAACCATAATGAACGTGTATCCGAAGTACAAAAACGTAGACGCTGCGTAATTCACGTTCATTTTCGCGTTGAAATAATGAATACAATAAACTAAGAAGTACACCGCAGTGAAACCACTAGTTAGGAAACTGCGCCACCACCAGTTATAATCCTGTGACAAAAAAAAAAAAAAAAAACATGAATTGTCGCTATTCTGCGATGATTAAGAAAATTATACGAAACTTGTACTCACTTCAGCGCATAAATGGAAATAACATAGTAAGATTGTAGTTTCTGAGCACGTTATAATTAGGATGACGAATACCAAGAATAGGAAACCAAACATGTAATAAATTTGATGAGACCTATATAAAAGTAAAAAATCAAAAATAGAAATTCAACTTGATTTAGAGATTCGTATAAATGAAGATGGCGTTAAATTCTCACCAAATGCTACTAATAATGAAATAAAGTTGTATGAAAATACATCCAAATGGTAGAACTCCACCCATAACAATTCCAGGTATTGGCTGCGTGTAGAAACTCTGTTCTGGAATTTGTCTCGGTATTTGATTTGTCCTTACGGGGTGTTCAATTGCCTAAATAAATAATATTTTTTCAGGTTTTCGTAGAAACAATACATTTCGTTAATTTCTGGACACTAACCCTCTTTCTGAATCCAAATACGGAACCTACGAAGGTCAATGGTAATGAGATACAACACCATAATGAAACCAAAGCTAGGAGTGTAGTGAAAGGAACAGCCGCTGAGCTATCTTCTGCCCACAGAAGTAAATTCAGACAGAAAAACGTAGCGAATATGATTCTGTAAAATAGTAATATTATCTTCGTATATAATTTAATTACTGCACGAGTAGGATAAGATTTATAAACCTAATTTTTTTTATCTCAAATGATAAGTTACAAATGATAATTTCTGAACTTCCGTTTTTTTTTTTAATATTAGAATACGCGAAACGGAGTAATGCAAAGAATTAAAATGTACAGGTCTATAAAAAAACACAATACCCAGGGCATAATGAAGCGGTCAGCAGAATATTGGTTTTCCATTTCTCTCCTCCAAAACTTTTATAAATTCGAGCAGAGACGTAACCGGCAGCTGCTCACGAAATGACGTATAAAATCAAAGCACACGTCATTAATGATCCCCGATTGGCTGGCGATAAGAATCCAAAACAAGCAAATACTGAAACAAATAGGTGACAATGTCATTAAGGCATTTCATTACTGAAATTCGAAACAACGAACAATATTCTTATCTTATAGTTCAACGATAAGTTAATGTTGTCCAAAAAATTATATTATATTATGAACATGATATCGTACTTAGCGTAACCACAGTCATGCAAAGAACTTGGACTCCTGAGCCGAGAAATACAGATAAAAGCATCCCCTTACGAGGTGGTCTAAACACGTCACCGTGTACCAATTTCCAACCAAATTCTTCTTGTACATCTTCACCGCTATCGATCTAAAAATATTTTTGGTTAGTTGACTCGATAATTAAAAATAAGTCAATTTTTCGACGTACTTGATTATATCTGGCGATATCTTTATGTAAAGTTCGTAAAATAATCATAGCCACCATTCCAGATAAGAAGAACACGATCATTAGCGAATTTAAAATACTGAACCACTGGATATTTGTTTGAGGAGATACTTCTAAAATGTAATCCCATCTTGAAGACCATTTAATAGTATTGTTTTTCTGCAAAATATTCAAGTTGATGATAACGATCGATGAAATTAAGTATATGAAAAATTCAAATACAGTACCTCAAAAGTCACGCTGTACGTATATAAAACATCCACAGGTTCGGATAATTTTTCTTTATCGAAACTCATGGGCTCTCCTACTGCTTCACATTTAAGATGTTCAAAATCTGTATGTTTGATGCTACGAGGTGTAATTTTTATCGCTACAAAAATTATAGTATAAATAATAAGAATTGTAAGCGGTTTATGATTATCATTGAGTGAGGTTAGTTTACCGATTATTCTGCCACCATTTTCTTGGAAAGAACCACCCCAGTCTTCATTTTCGCCACTGTGATATATTATTTTCAGGTCAACGTGATTGAATAAATAGTAATTACCCGGTTTGGCTAATCCTCTCTGTAGATGGAAATTTAATAAATTTTCTTTAAAAATTTGATCCTATCTAATAATAATGCTAAGATTAATTACGCCAACTAATGCTTGACAGGCTCCGTCTAGTCCTGGAACGCCGGTCATGAGACATCCCATTGGAAATCCGGTGTTGCAATAAGTTACACTTTCGTCAACCAAAAAGCACCAAGTGATTGGCAAATTATCTGAAAAATATTTATTACTCAAACACATACGTCCAATAAACGAATATCTCTTCAACCATACCAATGATCCAGTGATGTTGATAATTCAAACTCATTCCCCGTTTTAAAAATAACAATTTCAAATCGGATACCGCGTCATTTGGTTTGTAACTTTTCTTACATAACGGAGTACACTTTTGATCTTCTAGGAAAGATATCTGTTGAAATATAAATTTATGCAATTATTCGGCGAATATTTCGGATTTCATTAAAGTAAATTCTGTTTACTTTATAGGGAGAAGGGCGAATTCTTTCGCCGAACAAAACTTGTCCAAGATTTTCAACAGGAGATGCGCTTTCATCAGTAGTACAAAAAACAAAACTGGAAGAGAAGTCATCCGGTAAGTGAGTGAAGATAGTAGTTTAATTAAAATGATGTGGCTATATGCTTTAATTTATATAAAGTGTAACTTACTGATGATACTCGTAAGGCATTACGAGCTCTTCGGTATTCAGTCTATTCACATACAATTGCACTTCCGACTGCAAGATAATTATAGAATTTGTATTGTTATCTTTCAAATTGAGTATACGCGAAGCTTCATGAAAAGATTCAAGCGTATATTATTCGTATTTTTAATACTTACCTTGCACGATGAAGTAGCATCGGAAGTTTTGCAATAATTCACTGGAGCTAAACCGGGTAAATAGAATGCCATACATGATGGAATGAAAATGAAGCAACATAATATACTTAGTATGATTCTGAACATTGTAACCGATCTCCAAAATACGGGCTCTGATGAAGTATTAACTCATTCACTTAATTATGAGCAATTATAAAACTGAACGGAAAAACTTAAACGTACAATTTACATCTTTATATACCTGTTTACGTAGCTTATTACTATCAAAAGATTATTCTGATCCCCGATTCGAATTATCTAATCTCATGACAATTTCGCCAATTTCGAAGTTTTTCAGGTTACGTAGCGTATTATGACGTCACCTTTTAATTGTTATAGGCGCCATCTATGTAGACATTTCAGACACTGGTCAAATTTGATTTTAAACATTTATTGCGATGTAGGTTTCATGGTGAGGTGGTTCCATTGTTCCAATATTGTTCGTTGTTGTGCTTTTGCAATTGTTGTTTTGCTTGTTTATGGGTCAAAATTCCGTTCGTGTTAATCTCACTGTCTCAGCACAAATTAGATATGCTGAATTGTATAAAATAGTTGAACTTTCGTTTGATTAAACTCTGATGCGATTACTAAGCGATTACAATTTTTTTAATAAAAAGTTGTGAGTTGTGACTTGTTGTCAAAGTTGTATTCAATGATTTTTTTTGGTCCAAGTTTTTATTTGTAAATATAACTTTAAATTTGAGATCTGATCAACTTGAGAGAAGATTTAAATGCTTGGTTTAAAGTTCATATAATTTTTGAATAGTTTTTAAAATTCTTCTCCTCAACAGCTGGAAAATAGATTGAATACAATATTCTGAAGTAGTCAACATAAACAACTGTTCCAAATTTCACTATTAAATGGTAAGTTTGTTTAATATCGACCTGTAAATGACTAATTGACGTAAATTGAAATGAAAAACCCGACTGTACTGATGCATTTGATAAGAAAATTCCCCGATAGAGATAATGAAACACATTGTGATGGTGTTTCATTATTCCATGTACGCCCTAATACATTTGTGTTTAGTAAAGCGATTCATCATTCTGTTATACATTTTTGTTGCACTGGTTAATCAATATGAGTGACATTACTTGGTTACAGGATAACGAATCTGAAATTGATTTGTACGGAGATGAAAACACTTCAAAGGTGAGTAAATATACCGGTATCATTTATTTTATCTCTTCATCAAATATCATTTATGAAATTGCACTTGTTTCTTTTACAGTCCGGAAAATCAGAAAATGTTGATTTGAGTGATAACTCTTTAAATGTCGTGATATCAGATGCCTTAAGCGAAAAAGATCGTGTAAAATTCACTGTTAACACCAAAGTAAGTAATATATTCTCGGCTCGGTTAAAATTATTATAATGGAAATGTGTAACTATACCGTTCACTTTCTCTTTCATCAGACAACTCTTCCAGATTTTCAGAAACCAGAGTTTTCTGTTGTTCGGCAACATGAAGAATTTATATGGCTACATGACCGATTTGAAGAGAACGAAGAGTATGCCGGTTATATTGTGGGTATCAATATTTTTTTCTCGATTTCACAGTTATCAGTGTATTGATAAATCATTGGTCAATTTAGATACCACCTGCTCCTCCAAAACCAGACTTTGACGCCAGTCGTGAGAAATTACAGAAACTGGGAGAAAGTGAAGGCACTATGACTCGCGAGGAGTATAACAAGATGAAACAAGAATTAGAAGCGTGAGTGATAACTTTAAGTAATTATAGGTTTGTAAGTCCAAATCGACTTTCTTCTTCATTAATTTATTCCATTATGTTAGAGAGTATCTGGCAATTTTCAAAAAAACTGTCGCCATGCACGAAAACTTCCTTACACGTTTAGCTCGACACCCAGTCTTCCGCAACGATCACAATTTCAAAGTTTTCTTGGAGTACGAAAAAGACCTTTCCGTTCGTTCGAAGAATAAAATGGAAATGTTGGAAGTTCGTAGTTGTTTCTAAATGTGTAATGTTTTGTGACCAGAATTTATTCGAATTTTGTGTACTCTTTAGGGTTTGGTAAAATCTTTATCGAAAACTACCGACGAGTATTTACTTTCGGCGACTATGAAAGACGTAAATGATTTCTTCGAGCAGCAGAAAAACTTTCTGATTAGTTATTACGGTCATCTTAAAGAAGCCACTACTAAAGCCGACAGAATGACTTCCAAACATAAAGGTCCGTGGTTGTAGTTGTTAATGTACTGCGTTATGCTGACATACACGTAATTTTTGAATTATTTTTATAATTGTAGAAGTTGCTGATTCGTACATCAAAATCTCAAGCGGTCTTGTTCACCTAGCTACGATTGATCACAAAGAATTAGATAGATTTTTAAATAAGGTCGCTGAAGCTTTAGAAAAAGCCAGAGTATGTTTGCTTCCTGCCTTTCAAATCTTTTTATTAATTTCTAAATTCTAAAAACAAGTCATATTTTCAGAAAATCGAAGGTAGATTCGCATCGGATGAGGATTTAAAATTATCAGATACGTTACGTTACTGCATGGGCGATACCTTTGCAGCTAAACGATTACTTTATCGGAGATTACGCTGTCTTGCCAATTATGAAAGTGCGAATCGCAATCTAGAAAAATCTCGAGCCAAAAATAGAGATGTTCAACACGTGAGTAACGTAATCTTCGCTAGCGTTTGCTTCAAGCCTTCTAATTCGCTGTAATATGCACCTCTTGATTATCATTAATATAATTCTAATCACTTTTCTTCATCGGGGTTTATTTGTATAATTAACAAGGTGTGTCATGAAGTGATTAACACGTTATGTTCATTTTCTGTTTTGCTTTTGTGTGTTTCATGCTACATAGGCTCAGGAAGTTAATGAAGTAAGTACGCACTTGCTGATTCTCTTCTATCACTCGCACTATTTTACTGTGCTTTGTTTGAAACATATTTTATTTTTTATCGCTATGTGTAATGCATAAAAATGTAACTAATTACGGATGTTCGACGATACGAATCATTATCTATGTGAAAAAATTATTCACGAAGGATGTTATATAATTCTTATCAATTTGTAGGCGGAAAATGCTCAGCAACAAGCCTGTGAAAAATTTGAAGTCATGTCTGATAAAGGAAAAGAAGGTAATACGATTACATCTCGAGTGTATGATTTAGTTAGCGATTAATTAACCGAAACTTATTTTCCAGAATTAATCGATTATAAAAACCGTAGAGTGGAAATGTTTCGTAAGAATTTAGTTGATTTGGCTGAATGGGAAATTAAACATGCTCAAGTGAGTACTTAATTAATTTTAATTTAATATCGATGACGGTTTTATTAGATTAATTTTTTAGAAAAACTTGTTTTTTTTCTAATAGTTCGATCAAGTTTAGAAATTCGATTGCAAAAAAAATTATTTTAATTATTTATTTTCAAAAGTGTTTGGAAATTAAAATAAATCGATAAAATTTACAAATATGGATGGAAACATATATTTAGTAATAAATTATAATTTTTCGAGTCGTTTCATCGTTTATGAAAAAATATATACATATCATAGGTAAGCTGAATTTCTTTTTTAAATCATAATCACGATTACCTAATTTTTTCAGTCTCAAATTCAAATGCTAAACAATTACATCGCTGCTTTGAAACAAGATGAAGATCTGAAAAGTCCCATGACTGTACTTTCGTAAGATAATGTGCCTTTACATCATGTATTATTTATTTATTACTTATCGTTTTTGAAAAACCAATTTTAACCCAAGATTTATTCAATTCTTAGAAATGTTTACCTATGAATTGAAGATATCAAAAAAAGTCTTTTTTAAAGAATATCATTGAATGAAGTATTTTTATTCATTTTTTTTTATTAATTAGCGCTAGTATTAAAAATTTTATGAGAACGAATATTATATTTATCATCGATAATCCAAATGAATACTTGGTATTTGTTACCTTGTTACTATTACGTTTTTTTTTTCATTTGTTACATTCCGAGTTCCATTTGTCGTTTATTTTATTCCCTTCTTTTTTTCTTATTTAATCGATTTTATTTATTTTTATTTTTGTTTATTTGAACTGTATATTTCTATACGTATAACAAACGTGCATTATTATTTTCGTAAATAAATTATATAGTTCTTCTAACATATTGTTATTTTTCAAGTGTTGCGTAGTATTGTTTCTCTATTCTCTGCTTCCAAAAATTACAGTAAAAGTTGTCCCCTCCTCAGCTAAAATTCCTAATTTAATCAAATGCAATAAGTAACTTAATTTTACGAATTAATCTAAAAATTTGAGAGAATAATATGGATATTAAAAAACCGCCTTAATTCGTTCTTTAGCTTCCGTCTGTTGATTTGATTTTAGGACACTCCTGATTTGTTGGAAAAAATTCAACTAAATGAAGATTTCTTTTTTCGTAAATTCTTGCAACATTTTACGACCAGTAAAACAATTATAAGAGTTAAGATAAAGATGATGGCAAGCCCTGGAAACAAAGATACAAAGTTTTATGAGTTTGATTACATTCGTGGCCTCTTGTATTGAAACTTGGAAGTCAATAAAACTGCACCTACCAAATATGACTATTGGTATCGTGTAAGTTAGATCGAATATCGATATCGTTTCGCAATAACTATCCCAATTTTCCAACATTAAATCGTTTGTAATGTTAACAAACTCGGTGAATTTACAAATTGGATTGCAATGAGGCGTAGTTAATAGATAAAGTTTATCTGATGAGCTATTCTTGTAGGATACCTAAAAAAAAATTGTCAATGTTATTATTTGGTGAACAGATGACTTAAATTTAATCGTTCCTTACTTAGGTGTATATTTATTACTTACCGTGACCAAAAAGTCATTTTTTTTGTATCGCAAATCAAATATTAAAGCAGAAGCATTGGGCGGTATGATGGAGTTATAGATACCCAAAGTTTGCATTATGAATCCAATTCCAAAAACGTCCCCCGAATATAAATGCATTGTTTCTAAAAATTCAGATGATGTGCTTGCGTTGTTGATTTTGGCTGACATATTGTCAATTATGGTTTTGAAAAAAGGACCTAAAATAGGATCAATGGACAATAAAAGTCTCATTAATAAATGAATTGGATATTACGATGATGTAGGTATGTCTTAGATACCTGTCTTTATTTTTTGTAAATCTCTGGTTTTTATTGCATATTCTATGTATTTTTCAGCCAAATACTTCATTTCATCTGGATACACTTTGCTGGTCCAATTTGGCAGAGCAAGATTATTTTCTTGCTGAAATTGTCCAACAAAACATCAGTATGATGAACATTCTTAATTGAATATGAAGAGTTGAGTAAGTATGTTGCGTGTAACTGATATTTCGTTCTAAAAATTTACCTCGATCGTTAAGTCTTGATAATAATAAAAAATCGTTTGTAAGGCATCTAAAAGATTGCTTTTAGTGAAATTAGAGCCAGTATTTTCACCGATGTAATTCATAGTTTCGGTATTATTTTCGTAAAATTGTAACCAATCTGGAGAATTATTCAAGTCCTTGACTTGCAAATCATATTGCTTACAAGATTTCGTCATCAAAATCATCTAAGGGAAAAAAATTTAAATCTTTACTTTGGAAAATTTTTTCCAATAGGTAGCTGACTTTCAATTTTATTGATATTTGAATAAAATTGTGAATAGTTACATTATCATCAGTTGTAGGAATTGATCGCACGGGTGTAGGCTGCCAAAGCATCAACGGATTCCATATGTCGTGTCCTTTAGGTGGAAATAAACCTGCAGCTAAACTTTCAGCGCTTGAAATGGCGATATCGCTTGCTCCACTTTCAATGGAAATCAAACTGCGGTTATATTGGTGGCCTATGAGTGGTTTGTATCTTTCACGAAGCCAATCTCCTAGCTTATAGAGTTCATTTTTGCCATCCTGTTTGGTAAATAAATATGTAAACGACTACGGATTAAGATAATTGGTTAACCGAGTCTTTTACCGATGGAATTTATAATATTTGAAATGTTCATTGTCTATTTTGTATGTAAATCGAAATATCTAAGGCATAGGTAAGTAGGTAAGTATAGATATGTACGTAAAAAGAAAGAATTGCAATCCAGGATATTTTTAGCATTATTTCATTACCGATGTCAACTTGATAGGAAAAATGTTATTGTAGACAATTGTATAGTCGAATTACTGCATCCGTTTGCTCATAATATAAAGAGTAATTTCACAACTGATTCTTAATCAAGAATGTATTTTGTAAAAAATAAGCTTGGGTGTTCATTTTTCTTGCCCCTACCCCTCCCAGGATCCACCCCCTTTCTTAGAAATGTATGTATCTCCCTTTTTATTAGTTCTACAAAAAAAATTTCAAGTAGAAGTTTCTTCTTGAAGGATTCTCTACATTTTTGGGTATTACAAAAATAGTATTTGGAGCAGCCTTTGTACTCAAATCTTGAAAATGTATTTATTGAAATTCTCAAAATCGAGTTATTCGTGTTTATTACATATAAACAATTTCAAATATAGCACAAAACTAATAATCACAAAAAATATTTAAAATAAAATTTTACATCCAACAGGTTAACCGTAACGCACCCACTCTTTACCTCCTATCGGCAACCCCCTCCTCACCATACCAATGTTCAAAATAAGTAATTCGACCTTGCCCGCAGATTAGAAAATTTCATCATGGAACATGTTGGGGATCTTTAGAAATATTTTCAAGTGCAAGAACCACTTCTAAAAGCTCCACCACCATCTCGTATCGAGCTATCTGCACACATTTCATCAGATTTATTTTAATCAAATTTTCGAAGTGTATTTTTTTCGGTCCAATTCCTAAGTGCCAGGAGGTTATGACTTGGAAAAAAGTCAAATCAATAATCGAAAATTCAAAATTCATGTCAAATTATCGTATGAAGTGGGTATTTACTATTTAGGAGTATCCTCCTTGTATCTGTTACTTCATTTTAGTTTTTAATTTTTTTTTATAGAAAATTGGGGCATGACAGGTGGAGGAGTTAGGATAAGGAGTGGTTCTTGTCAGTGCATGGAACCAAAACGTAAACCAAACCAATGCCAAAAGTACAATACCATAACCAAAATATTTCTCAAACCAAAACAACACCAAAACTAAAGAAATTTGATATTTGATTCGGTTTTGGTTTTAGGTTTTTTGTTGTGAGGTTTCCTAGTTTCTTTATCTGATGGAAAACTACATTGTCAAAACTACGAAAAGAAAGAAACGAAACAGCTTTAGAAAATAGAACTAATAAGAGAAACATTGAAAATATGAAATGAAATTTGGTTTAGAAGTGTGGTTTCGGTTTTTTAACCTACCAAAGATGTTATAGAAATAAGAAATGGCATCAGCATAGGCATAGATTTGTAGTACTGATAAATGCGAATTCAGCAGTACTGCTCGGAGCCCCTCTTTTGCCCATTGGTGGTGGCAGTATAGACATTTAAAAATATGACCAACGAGCAATTTTTAAATTTCGATCCAATCATGAATTTAAGTGGTGAGCCTTGTAGACAAAAATTTTTCCTGCAAAATTTGCTATCTTAGTTATTGAAGGGACAACATTTGTTCACATTTTATGAGCTCTTTCAAAAATTTAATCAAAATAAGCAAAAGAGACTTTCCTAATAAGGGTCAAAAACTGCCCCCGACCCAAAATCAATCAAATTTGAACCAAAATGTTACTTATAGTCCAAAAACATCCCCTCCCCCAAAAAAATGTTGACCCCCTACACCCCCTGAGGACAATGTAAGAAGGATGCGATTTCTGAGGGTAGGGGTGAGGGTACAGCGATAAATATATACTAGTTTTATGCTATTTTTGAATTTTTTTATAATAAACAAGATTAACTTGATTTTGAGCATTTCGATAAATACATTTTTGAAATTTGGGGGTGCAGAGACTGCTCCAAATACATTTTTTGTGATGACCAAAAATGTAGAGAATCCTTCAAGAAGGAACTTTTAGTTGAAAAATTTGTTTGTAGAACTAATAGAAAGGGAGATACGTGCATTTTTAAGTAAGGGGAGTGGATCCTCAGAGCGGGAGAGGCTAGCAAAAATGGCACACAAGTTTATTTTTGTCTAAATACATTCTAGAATCTAGTAGGAGAATCAGTTATCAAATTACTTTTTACATTCGGTACAAGCAGAAACCTTTTTTTGCAATAATTCCACTATACATGCTTAAAATGGGTTGATATAGACTTTCCCAGTATTCCCGTAAGCATGTGGAGAAAAAACTTACATTAGTCAACTCATCGATACCTTCCGGCCAGTATGTCGCATTACTGTATGGATCCTTTGGATATGGCTTAGGAGGTGTTGAAGATCCGGAAATGAAATACTAAAGCACCAAAATTTAACTTGTGTGTTCAAAAGCAAAAAATACCTGTATAAGTAATTTTCTGATGCGTGTATACATGTTTCGCATAAACTTACCACTGATGTGTACACAATTTCTCCGTACAAATCGGACACCGAATCATTGACCGCAGCCGAGAATGAAACATTCATCGAAGTGTTCGTTTTATTCATCGCCATATTCACTGGTTCTCCATAATAGGATAGATCATTTTGTCCTGTTCCGTTACTGTTTATGTAAGGAATAGGGATTGGAGCTGTACTATCCCACGAAGAACTGCTATTCGTAGGATCCATACTTTGAGTGGAATTTATGTTGGGTAAAGGTAAAAAGGGTGAAATCGTTTGATTATTTTGCAGTGAAGAAAAGGAAGAAGACGAAGGAGCTGGAGGCAACATTAAAGGTGGTACATTAGTGCCATTTTTGGAGAAATAGAAATTTTCCTTGGGAATTGTATAATTTTGCGGATTACCGGAGTTTCCTGTGTTGGTACGAGTCGTATTTAATTTATAAACATACATCGGTTCATGCGGATCACCATCCATTGTAATTTGTTTTAATCCTAATTTTTGCAGCATGTTTTCAACGAACGATGTAGAATTTTTAGTTTCATCTTGGGCTATTCTTTTTGCCAGAAAATCGTCAACTGATGGAGTTGACGAACCAGGTGCACTTAAATTGGACTCTATTGCATTTGTTGCGCTAACGGGATTTGGGGTTGGCTTGTATAACGATGCAGTTGGCGATATCCACGTGGATGAATTTTGCGCTGAAGGAGCACTGGTTGGATATTCGCTCGATGCTGTTGTGGAGGTCAAAGGTGTCGTTGTATTTGTATGGAAAAATTGATCCAGAAAACGTAAATTTTCCGTTTCATTCAAGGACAACGAGTCAATTGGGGGCATGTTAATGTAGATTTCTTTATCATTATTATTTGAAGGTGAATCGTTAAAAGCTTTTTCAAAAATATCCGCGTCAACGTCGCTTACTTGGGATGGTAATTTTAGATGCATTATAGTAAAATTTCTATCGCTGGGAAATACCTTGAATGTCTCGGGTAATTTGTAAAAAGAATTTTTGTTAGAAGAGTTTCCTCCGGTGAAAAGTCCACTGAAATTAAACATTTGTGGAAGATGAGTAAAACCTGTGTTGTTCAACAGGCTTTGGAACCAGTTGGTGTAATTTCGTTCAGTTTTTGATGGGTAAACCTGATGAATATTTGAAGGTTCTGCTTCTCCGGTAGAGTTGTAGAGAAGTTCAGCTGTATCGTTGTAAATTGTTTCTAAATCATTGTAATCTGCATCTAATTCCGGGTACGAAAATATTGGTTCTTTTATGTCGTCTGCGTTGTATGAGAAAGCTGATGATCCGGTATTTGATTGACCAAAAGCGAGTACCATATTTGATAATAGCGTCAGCAATAAGCCACAGATGAGAAATCGTATTACCTCACCCGGTGTAAAAATTTTTAGGCTGTAAATTAAACAAATGACACCAAGTTAAAAATTATATAATTACTTACGTTTTTTTTAAATCTAGTAACTAAAATTTAAAAATGAATCATTCACCTCATTTTATTTTACGAAATTAAATCTGAATTTTGAACGGAGAAAAAAAATCACCTATTTTCAAACAAACCTTACGAATATACTGAATGTTTTACGTGGTAACGTTGTTATCTTCAAGTTCAACTCTAATGCTGTCCATGATTTCTATTTATTGTTATGTTTTCGTTGTATAATTTTTTATCGTTTGTGTGGCATTTTCGTCCAAAGTTTTTACGTAGGTACTTTTTGACTTTCATTTCTGCAACTACGTAATTGCTGATAAAGCACTGGTCACGGAGACCTTGTGATGAGTCAGACTTTATCTCTTATACCTATTTCTTTGGAAATAAATTTATACTCGACTCAACGTCAACTTTTCACTGCTAATCTTTGATACTATAGGTGGATTTTTCTAAGTTGTGATGACGTTGTAACTATAACATTGGTCGAGAAATAGGTATGTGCCTTGTATGCATGTTGTATTTTACCCACCATCATACCAAAAGTTAATTTCTAGGTATAATAACATGCTGATTTCTGGTATCATGATGTCATTAATTGATATCTTCAGTACATTTTGCCAAGTTCATAGTGATTTGATTAGTGTTGGTGAGAAGATAAATTTATAATAATTCTCATCGGTTGAGCAAAAAAATTAACTTTCTTATTTATTTGAAAACAATATACGTAATTCAATAGTTACATTACATATGTATCAAAATTACTGAGAAAATATTGTGTACTTTCTTTATATTTACGATGAAAAATTTTTATCTTTTCCCTTTCCTTATCTTTAAAAACCTCTACATACATAAATATAACAAGTTATATTTTTATACACCTTTCATCGTTCTTTTACTAAATGTTCGGCTCTTAATAACTCAATGTTTTCGTAAATTTTTTCCCTCTTATAAGGGACATAAAATTACTGATAGGTTTTGAAAAAAATCTTCAATAGCTACGAAAGTGGGTGATTACGTTTTCTTCTTTTTGAATTTACTAAACATTTTTTCATAAATTTGTTTATTCCTTTCGTAATGAAAATAGAGAATCGTCGAAACTAAAAACAGAACTACGAAAAACAGCATCGAAGTTTGGACTGTGAACAAAATGATAATAATGAAAAAAATTAGTTCTTTTATAGCAATATTTCAAAATTCATTACAAAAAATTTGTGAGAAAAAAAGTCGTATTTTGACAAAATTACAATGAAAACTTACTCGTATCGAAAGGCCATGATGAGTAAAACCATGAACTTGTTTCAACTTCAACTTTGCATTCTTTTTCCCAATCTTCTGGGATAAATGGGCTAATAATGTCGACAAATTCTGGTAGAGGGCATAATTTATCACAATTGTGTAGTTGTATCAAGTATGGAGGATGCTCTGTGCTGTTTCTGTACAAAATCTACAAAACAGGAAATTTTTGTAGTACAAAGATAATAATTTGTTATTCAAGAATTAGTGTCGGTGATAAAATTATGGCATCTACTTGGATAAATAAATACTTAATTTAATTCGCCGTGTGTTGATTAAAAAAAAACTTGAAAAAATTGAATTTTATACTTTTTAATTGATAAAGTCTCATTTTTTTTGCCTCAAAAAATTTCTCAAGTTGATTTATGGGTAGGAAAACAGGAGTATTAGTAATTTTAGTAAATTTTTGTAGTGATCACTAGCCAACGAGTGAATTTTGAAAGGAAGAAAAATGAGAATTAATTTCTTAATGATATAAAAATTAATCAGGTCGGTTACTCGAAAAAAATTTAATTTTTTAAAAAACCAATTTTTGATCTTATGATTTTTAAAAAATCATTACCTAATATCTCAAGGGCTTTAAGAGCATAATTTTTTTCGTATAAATTTTCAATTAAAATGTTTGTATCTGTGCTTTCATGGCCTACGTTTTTATGACCCATTTATTCCAAACTGTTACCTGTTTTGTTGTTATTGTAAGTATAACATTCAAAATAAAAAAAAAGTCCTAAAAATAGCTTCGTGAAGAAGGAGCAGGTTTCTAGTACAATGGCAATTAGTGAATTAACATTTGGGCAGGTGTTGAACAAAGAATCGTTCATTCTTTACCTGCCGTAGGTGACATAGGCCTTAACAATGACGTCATAATAGAAATGTAATATATTACTTCACGATATCACTCACTATCTGTGTCCCCTCCCTTTTCCTTCACCGACGAAAAATGCTAGCATTAAAAATTTTATCAACTGAAAAATTTCAAACTTTCAATCAAATAGAAAATATAATTAGTGAGCCTTGTAGGGAATTTTTTTCCAACAAAACTTGTTATATGGAAGTTTTGCCTATCTTGATAATTGAAGGGGCAGCGCTCATTTGAATTTTAGTAGCTCCTTCAAAAAATTGAGGTAGGTAAAACTTCTACATAACAAAATTTGTTGCAAAAATATTTCACTACAAGGTCCACTATTAAAATCAGCGATGCACAGAAACTTTTTTTGAGCATTCTTTTAAAATGAAAAATTTATGAAAACAGGTACTTTTTCCTTTAAACGAAGAATTTGAGATCATGGATATGTAACGTATCCATGTCAACATTTTAACATAAAAATGCAAAAATCATTCTTAATTGTCTTTTATTGAAAGTTTTTGATCAATAACTTCAAATCAAAAACGTTTACTCTTCTCTTCACTCTATTTTAAGATTTAATTTTTTTATTTCCTATCAAAATAAGGATTATACAATCATCCACCATCACGAACTTTTAATCAAAAAATTTAAATCAGAATTCAAAAACTTTTTTTCATTTTTCAATTGTTTTAATTGTTTAATTTTTGTTATTTTTTGATTTTTCTATTTCTTTATTCCTTAATTTTTTCAATAAGACATCCATATCAACATTTTAACGTAAAGTACAAAAGTCATCAATTTTTTTCAATTTCTTAATTTTTTTAATTTTCCAATTTCTTTTATTATTTAATTTTTATTTTTCAATTTTTTTAATTAGACAATCAAAACAACATTTCAGAATTAAGTTTAAAAATCATCAATTATTTTTCATTTTCCAGATTTTTAAATTTTTTTACAATTTTTTTATTTGGACATTTTAACATGAAGTGCAAAGACATATCCATGTCAACATTTCAATACAAAGTGCAAATTGCAAAAATTATTCATATGAAAATTTCCACAATTCGCCGATTTCAGTAGTACGCCCGTCCTGTTGTAGAACATTTTTGCAACAAATTTTGTTATGTAGAAGTTTTGCCTGTCTCGATTTTCTGAAGGAGCTGCTAAAATTCGAACAAGTGCTGTCCCTTCAATTATCGAAATAGGTGAAATTTCCATTAGACAAGTTTTGCTAGAAAAATGTTTACTATAAAGTCCACCAACCCCATAGGTCATTTGATTAAGATTTTGAAATTACTCACTTGATAAAATTTTAGACGCTAGTATTTTTCGTCTGTTAAAGAGGAGGAGGAAGGGGAGAGGTCACCGAAAGTGAGTGAATTCGTGGAGTAATATGTTACATTTCTGTTATGACATGAATGTTAAGACCTATGTCACCTACGGTACGACAGGTAAAAGATATATATCTACCTACATTTTTATACAATAATTTACTTACAGTCACAAAATACTTTTGATCTTTTTTTCTCAACTCGAACATTAGTGCTGAACCATAAGGAGGAAGAATTTCGTTAGATATTTCCAAAGTATTCATTACACTTATTATAGTAGCATCATGACCAGAGTAAAAGTGTATATTCTGGTCTAAATCATTTTTAGCTTTTTTGTTCATATCGCTTTCAACTGATTTGAGAAATGGTCCTAAAAAATATTACGAGTGAGCCAATGAAGTAGATAACGATTCTATCGAATAAGTCCATCGATCAAATCACTTATACCTGCTTTGATTCGTTTCATTTTCAACGAATAGGTCCCGTAGTCGAATATCCTAAGAGCCAAGTACTCCATAGGTTGAGGGAACACTTCTTCTGCCCAATCTGGTAATGTTAAATTGTGTTGATTCTGTATAAAAAAAAAAAAAAAAAAAAAAAAAAAAAAAACATTACATACTTCAATATTTTGTAGATTTTTTTTAGCCAAATATAGATACACATTTAGGTTCATACTTGCACAGCTAAAGAATCGTAAATTTCCATTAATTTAAGGAAAGCAAATCCGAGAAAATATTCCGAAAATGTGATACCAGAGTTTACTCCTACATAACTGAAAAATATCTCGTATTTTTTAAACATATTTTGATACTTGGGAGCATAATTTGCTGTGAATAGTTCTTGATTGTAAGCTTCGCACGATCTGTACATTGCTATCATCTAAGAACAATGATGGTAATACACTTTTTTACTCAATTGATTTCACGATTGTATCAAAGAAAGATGAATAAATGCTTTACATTATCGTATTCCAGTGGTATCGAATGAATCGGTATCGGTTGCCAAGTGATATTATCGCTATTCCATAGTTCTGTTTTACTCGGTGGGTAAAATCCAGCTAGGAAAGCTCCAGCACTCATTAAAGTTCGATCATAATCGGAGCTTTGCATTAAAACATCCTCGTACGAGTATTTTTCGCTAATCAAATGCCTGTACCGGTTTCTAAACCATTTACCTACTCTGTATAGTCTCTCTTTACCAACCTATTACGGGTGCATTTGTTAAAATGAGTATTTCACTATTTCGTGAATAATGATTCGATAACCATAATACTTACATTAGTTAAATGACCATATCCTTGCGACCAAATGTAATTTTTGTAAGGATCTAATGGATAAGGAGCGTAAGGAGTTCGATCTCCATGTCTGAATAACTATAGTTCCAATAATAATTTATCATTATCGTATTAGACTGTAAATAAAGTAACTAAATGGTGAGAAATATTTGTCCACTTACCACAGAAGAGTGAACTACTTCGCCATAAATTTCAGCGAATTCATCTTCGGTGTATTTTTCAAAATCTTCGACTCCGACGCATACACCGATTACGGTCATCCAAATTAAATGTAAAATTACCAATTTCATGGTATTTTAGGTTAAATTTGATCAAAACGAATAATTCAAAATTACATTTTTTGTTTCTTTTCAAAAAACATTTGAGAACTTCTTCAAACTGGTGTGAAAATGAATTTGAAATTTTTATCACCGAAGTATTATTTACTACCTTTCTATTTAGCATACTGCTGTAGTATTATCTAGGCAACGTGTCAATTATAGGGCAAAATGTACTTATCTTTCCTACTTTTTTGCTGCGTTTGAATATATTCGTATGAAAAATACTCAGGTAGATATATTTTACTATCTATTTGATTTTTTTTTTTGGAAACGAGGGCTTTTTAAGGTATAAAAGTAAATTTTCAATGCAAAAATTGAAAAAAAGAAAAAAAAAGCGTATTGCTTTGCGATGCTTTTTCAGCCTGATTTTCGTGAAATATTATAATTGGATACGGGGCTAAAAAGTCATCATCACCAAAAGGAATATCTATGACCTATGTTAAATCTATATTCCAAATTTTAACTTAGCTCAATTTGGAGGAGAGATAGTGGAGGAACAGCCTTTTTTCTAGGTCAGTGGGAGGAAAACTCCTCATATTCCCTCTTCTTGTTGACCTAGGAACCTGATTTTTGGATATGTTATACAACTTTGGATTCTTTATCAATTAGCTTAAAAAAGGAACAATTTTTGCAATTCTAGTCCCTCAGCACCCCGTTTTATAATTTGGGCGCAACTGAAATTCGCCGTCAATCGAAGCCTATATCTAAAACTCAATAAATTTTCGTCACTATCGAGCTGACCACAGGATATTTCGTTTCGGGGAGAAAAAAATTAAGAAATAAATATCTGACATGGTCAAAAATAGTCGTAATTGTCTTCTAAGACTCCAAAACGGATTTTGTTGATATTCCTGCCCTCAACCGTTGTAGGTCGTTAGACCGTAGTACCCTGGTTTTCATTGAAAACATGACATAGAAAAACAGAATAATGAAATCCAGTTGATATGTGTATCTGGTCTATATTTATAAAAGATGTATAGGTAATAACTACATATTACTAGAGAATTCTTGTTGTATTGAAATTAAAAAAATATCAAACTTACGGAATAATTATAATTTTTTATGTTGTATAATTTTGAATTGGATTACGTTTAAATTTTCAAGAGACCAAATAAAAATAGTTACTTTAAATTTTTAATTTTGAAATTATGCCTTCCGGTTATAATTTTTTGAAAAGCAATGCTTTTTTTCAAAAGAGGTAATTATTACTCAACTAGGTAGTTCGTATCAACTAACAAGAAACGTTTCTCACTACGGTCTATTAAACTTAATAATTGATATCTAATTTATGAATTTTTTTCTTATCTATAAATTAATGCAGGTATATTGTTCGCTTTCTTCAAAGATATAATTATGAACGTATCCATATTTTTTTAAATTTTCTATTCGATTCCAATATTTTTTACTCATTGCTTGAACTGTATTTGTAAAAAAAAAGATAGATAATAAACTGATAAGAGTTGAGCTTTCTTTTATGCACGAATAACTTTGCTTATTAATCACCATATCCACATTTAGTTATAAATATTAATGTTGCAAATAATTCATAAAATATGTATTGAGGTACGTTACTTACTTTGTACGAAGTTCTTTAAAAGCATATGAATGGCGTAAGCGCGAGGAAAATAAAATCAACAGCAATTAAAATTGGCAAAATGAATTTCGTAAGTTGCGAAAACATGTTTTACGTTTTTTCACGTATCACGTGTGATTTTAAACGTTCAAAAATTATATAATTATTCAAATACAAATATATTCGATTATCGATAATGATGTCCAAAACACGTTAAGCATCTAACTGATGAATGAAAAATAATAACAGGCTTATTTATATAAGAAGTACTTATCCGTAGATAGCATCTTTTGTTGAATAATTTCTTTGTAATCCTGTGAAATTGAAAGTTCTAAGGAAAATAAAATACATATTATCGTTACGATCACGGAGTATCAGTACTTGAAACACTAACCATTTGAACAACAGCTTGTTATTATTTTTTGTAAAAATTACCAAGATATCTGAGATAACAGATAAATATGCTTATTCGTTATCAATTCAGATTATCCAGAATGAATAGAAGGGAAATCATTTTGATTTAAGTCAGTAATAGGATCAATAGAAATGGCGCAATGTAGCTTTTTTCTTTTGCTATCTTGTACAGAAATAAAAATCAACAACAAAATTAAACGCAGATTTAAAATTTATTTCGAGAAATGGTTTCGAGTGACTGTAGTATTTTGAGAAAATTACAAAATGTATAATTATAATAGTGAAAAAAATTTACAAATCAAATATCTGAGCTAGCCAATTACACAGTAAATATGAAAGAAGGTGAAACTTATATAATTAATCAATTTAAAAATTAACACGATAAAATTCGTCAGATTTAAAATAGGTACCATGCTTATCAATAGTTGATACAAATACCTACAATTGAAAGTTATTATTACTCTCCATCGTTCTTAATATTCAGTACATTATTCCTTATGATTTCGTAATGAGAATACCGTTTTCTCCGCATAATATGCAATCTAATAATCGATAAGATCAAAGCTAAAAGTAAAAAAACCACAGCCGTCATCACTGTAAAAAAAAAAATGGGTTATTAATATTCACATCATTATTAAAACTTCTTGTTTATAAAAAAATATAGGTATATTATTGTACCCACCAATTAATTCGAAGATACTTCTATAACTCAGACTTTTCACGAAATTTACATTACATTCATCCTGCCAATTATCCGGTATTAAATTTTTAGTTAACTGTTTAAAGTTATCCAATGTACAAACGTAGTCACAATCCGGGAGTTGTAAAAGATATGGCGCTGACGTTGTCGTATTCTTGTACAAAATCTATAAAATATCATTTTTTTTTTTTTTTGTCATTTTGCAATAATATAAATAGGGTGTTTTTAAATCTACACAAAAAAAAGTTTACCGTCACAACGTAGTTATCATCTTTCTGCCGTAATTCTACAATAACTGATGTGCTGTAAGGGGGTGGGATACCGTTATAAATTTCCAACGCAGTAAGTAGTACAGAGATTGTAGTATCGTGACCAGAATAAAAATGAAACGTTTCGTTCAGTTCGCCTTGAATTTTTAATTCCATTTCTTTTATCAAGTTACCAATTAAAGGACCTAAATAAAACCATTATTAATGCAACTATCGTAAATCAACTTCAGTTAAAGAAATGATTACAAGACTAAATCGAGGATATGGAAAATTACCAGCTTTAAGCCTTCTCATTTCATGTGAATACGCAATATTTGAAAAACTAGGAGCTGCGATTGTTTTCAAAGGTTCCGGGTATATGGCTCTGGTCCACGCTGGTATTGTTAGGTTGTTTAATTCCTGTAAAAATTAAAGTACCGTAGTAGTTATTTGTTTGCAAGACGCATATTTCGTAGCGTAGTTACCTACTTAGTTATACACAACTTAAGTGATGTAATTGAGTAGATTATAAAAATTAAACATGTAGATATGATTTATAGATATGCATCGGATTAAAAAAAAAATTCCATTCAGATGATATACAACGGTTTAGTGTAGCGTAGGTAAATTATGAGTATAATATTTTAAACTTAGAAACGTAGATAACAGTACACAAGGTACAACATATGTTGATTTCTTTTACAATTTGTACAAATTCTTTCTACACATATACTGCCAATGAAAACCAGGCCAGCTATTTCCTCTGACTTAATGTGGATGAGAGGGTAAGGAAAGGGAATAGGAACCCTAGCACAAAATTATAACCATTGTTGGCCTTGTCGGATATTCGTTTTCATTTTTACCCCAAGGCTTAGATTGCCGACGGATTCGATACTGTGGACTGCGCTCGACCTCTGGTCAAACTTCAGTTACGCCCAAATTTGTTTTCCATCTAATTAACAGGCGATCTAAAGTCACGTAACAGACGTAAAAATCAGCCCGCTATGCCAATTAGTTGGAGAGATACGAGGGTTTCTCCCTTTTTCGATTTTGAAAAACAGATGTTCTTTCCTTCTCTGGCCGCCACTAAAATGAGTTAGAAAGTTGAAATTTGGTATGTAGACTTGGTAGAGACCATGTGCGTATGTTTCGAGGATTTCAACTTTTCAGGCCAATTCCTCTGCTTTATAGTCCCGAAAAATGTACTGTTTTCATCGGATTTTCGTATTATTAGAGTTGTTTTTTTCGCATAAATCCCCGTCCAACTTGATCTAGTGGGTTGAAATTTCGTACACAGATTTAGTATCGGGCTTCAGATACGTCTTTCAGGGTTTTCAGCTATTCACTCCGATATCTACCTGTACCACTACCATGGCAGACGCGCCGTTTAATTCATCGTTATAAATGCAGAACCGAAAAATGGAAACTCCCATTAAGCTCTTCGTCGCTACGTCACTGTCATGTGGGTGAGAAAAAAAACCGTACAAATTTTTGAAAATTTTAAACAGCGACGAAAAATTATTCTCAATCTGTAGGTTTAATTTAGTACAATTCAAGTCTTCTGATACCATTGAAAATTGAAGCATTCCAACGAGTCGTAATTTTCTATGTCGATAAAATTTTGCCAGAGGACGAGCAACTCAGTTCCAGGAGATGCCGCGAGTATACCTCAGCAGCCTCCTGGCCAAGGACGGGCCTGAGTATTTTTTACATACGTATTTTCAAGCCAGAGATAAGCGTATCTGTAGTCTGTAGTTGGTACTTACCGATAGTGGTTAAGGTTAATGTGGACCAATAGAAACAGTAAATGTACTGTCTGGACAGCGTCGAGTTTTTCGTACCGGTTAAATTGTACACCCAATTATCGGTACCGAAGCCGATCATATAACTAATGGCGAAATAGAAACACGAATTCCAATGGATGAGTATTAAAATGGCGAATACGACTTTGCAAATGCGAAACACGTTCGGGTAGCCGGTTTTCGTTTCGGTCCTGTCGAAAAACTCGAGCATACGCGGCAAGCGAAATAAGCGGTTCGCGCGAAAGATCACGGGACACGGTAAATTATCAGAATCACAGTTCCGCGGAGGCCATATGAAGTACACGAAATCCGTCGGAAGGCAGCTTAATATGTCAGTTCTCCAGCTGGCCGATTTGAAGTAGTTGATACGCAGTCGTTTCGAATCTCGCACCATCAAACCTTGATCCAGATAACCTGAAAATACAAATGCCACCGTCATCCTTACTTTTTAACGTTTACGTAGATACGTCTATAATTACGTATAAGGTGTAAGGTGTAATAACTAATAAATATAGAGGCCTATTACAAGACCGTACATATATTTCATGTCATTTCGCAGCCCGTTACAGATATCTTTGATACTATTCGCAGACCGTTTTGACTTTTTCCAACCCGACCCCGGGCTGGAAAAAGTAAATCGTGTGTATTTTGTTCTGTGGACGTTTCAGACCCCAAGGGGTCGGTACACAAAAATTTTTTTTGGCCGAAAAAGTAGGAGAAATATCACTATAACATACAGATTAGTGTGAGGTACCTCTCAGAAGACTGCGCTGCAATCGAGATACAACATGCACTTTTCTTTTTCCAACCCGTTCTATTTTCGCAACTATTCGCATTAGCATTCTCGTACATCGTAATGTTTTCTTTTTAATAGATGCAAGCGGTAGTTTTAATTTTGTCTTGTAATTTAGTAATTCTACATAGATCAAAAATACCCCAAACCCAATTATAATTCGTGGAAAGCTGAAATTTCATGTATAGGTACTGTAGAGTGCGTATTTCAATATTCCT